>BMAV01018442.1:22983-62424 GCA_019973955.1 Trichonephila inaurata madagascariensis
TTTTGAAGTTTTCTTTCCTAAATTTGAGTTTATTTCATTGAATATTTTTTCTGGTACTTGCGTACGATCACAACAATCGTCAACTCTATTAATAACTCGCCAAGTTGGCAACCCCTATTTCCTACGTGTTGTACATGTTGAATTGGCGATCATATGCTTCATTTCATATGTTGGCAATAGGTTGTGATAATGCATACCTTTTTTTCTTTGATATGGTGTTGATCTAACTTGTATTTTTAAAGCTTATGTTTTGAGATATTGTTTGGTTTGTATTATCGCAACCTATTGACAACATTGTATTAAACGAAGCACATGAATGCCAATTTGGTGCATACGACACATGTGAAATTGGGTTTGCCAACTTGACGAATGTTGCCGATTGTTACCATAATACGCAAATACCTACTATTATTTTAATCTAATTGTTGTAAAAATCAACTTTTGTTTAATTGTCAAGAACATCTTAATTTTTTTCCCTGACAGCATTTAACAGTTTTTCACACCAAATGTTTTCCTTTATTTTCACATGGATGGTTTAATTCTTAGCTGTATATTAGTAGAATGAAATGAATAAATTTAGAAGCAATGTTGAGTAATTATCTTTACTGTCCTCATTTTCAACCTTTTTATTTTCCCTTTAGGTAACCATGTCTCAAAATCCTAATTTATCACAACCTTTTATGTACCAGAATGCATATTCTCCCAACACAAGTCAGCCTCCCACATCTCTAAATCCGATGAGCGGACCTCAGCAGTATTCTCCTGCAAATGTAGGAACATCATCTGCAAGGATGCCTCAACCATTTCCACAACCTCAAGGCATGTCTCCGTTTAATGCTCAAAATTATAATTACAGTCCTAGGCCTCCAGTACCATCCGAACCATCTTTAAAACCTCCCCCAAGTGGAATTAATCCTAGTCCAAAGAACCTTGTTTCTCCTCTTCTCACAGAGAAGCAAAATTCTCCCTATCAAAATGGACCATTTCCTAATTCACCATACAATAATATAAATTCTGAACAGAATGTCAATGGTGCTGATCCTTCACAGGTGAATGGTGTTAGCTCCGCAAAACGTTTGGTGCAACCAGTTCATAACGTACCAGCATCAAGTAGTCCATGGGCTCCTCAGTTTAGGATGCCCCCGATCGCTGGTCAGCCAAATCAAAAACTCTCTGGTGAAGGTGGGGTTCCTCCACCCACAAACCAATTAACAAGTGTACCTCCACAATCTCTTGCTATTGATGGCAAGGCTGTGCCTCAGTTATCACAGGTGCCTTCTTCTTCAGGTAACTATTATATTTTCTATGACTTACTGAGATAGTTTAAATTTGTAAATCAAAACATAAATGTATTTTAAATTGATCTCTAAATTGTTTTTGAATGTAGTATAGATGATTAGTGTACAAATACCTTTTATCATACCTCGTGCATGCTTATTAGCCTATCAACCTGTAAATTGGTGAAGATTTTAAAGATTTTGAAGAATTTACCCAACTTATAAAAACAAAGTTATTGTGTTTGAGGAATGTATTTTTTCTGATGTTATATATATGGTTGTATATTATGACCTTTGGCAATGGTGTTTGATTTGAAAAATATGGTTAACAGGTTAATACGTAAATATCGTAATTTACTTATGAATGACATATTTTGCATACTTATTCTTACTTGTATATTAAAATTTCCTTTTTATCTGCAATGTACAATTGTTCATAATGGTACACATTTATGTTGCTTATAAGAGGAATCTTTTATGATGTAACAGAATCTTTTTATGCAATTAGTATTTTTTTTAACATGTTGCATGTTAACTTGTAAAATCCTCTTTAGAAGGTTTTCTGTCATTTTTTGCCAAATAAATTTATTTCAACACTAGAACCTGTATTTTTTCAAGCTTCTAGTTTTATTTTAATCTCTGAAGAATTAATCTGTAAAGCATGTTCTCAATTTTTAAAAAATCAAAAATGCGATATAATCTTCGAAAAAATTACAAATGCATAAACACATATTAATGTTATTTTTTTTGTCAATGTCTCATTCTTCTTCAATGTACTTTGTAAGTCAAGGGATGAATTTTGACATACTTATGCCAAAAAGTCTCCTGCATTCCCATTAGACAATTGTTTGATTGTACTCTGGAGCTCATCAGTTGAAAACTTATTCCTCGTCTAAGCAACATTGGAGAGGCAAAATCCTAAAAATCTGAAGGTGCCAAAGTCATGATTTTATAGAACAGAAACAACAGTTATGAATTTTTTACTGATGGTGAGAAGGGATGTTACCTTTGTATTGATTGACTTTGCTTCTCAAGGGTGTGGTGGGCCACCCAAATCTCTCTTTAGTCACAATAGAGTCCAGAATTTGTTTATATTTCTGTGAGAAATGCTCAAAAAACTTGTGAAGTGATTCTGTTAACTTTGTGTTGATCTACTAGTTGTTTTGTGCAACTTACTTCTCGCATTTTTGAAACTTAACTATTCAGTAAAGATCTCGGATAAGACACCTTAAGAGTTTTTGAAATATCGCTCATCTCGTTCCGAGTTAATCAATGGTCATCATGAATTGTTTTTCTAATTTTGCTCACTATCTCTTCAGTCATGATTGATTGATGTCCACTCTTGTGTTTTTTCATGAACATTCATTCTAATGGCTTTAAATTAGACATTGCTTATATATACACTCTGGGTACTGTCTCCATAAACAATTTTTATTATATAAAATATCTGTAGGTAACCGTTTTTTGTAAGAGAAACGCTCTTTAGTTCATAGTAGGAAGGATTTGGAATTGAGACATTCACTTCAACTGGGCACTACAATAACAGTTTTCAACTGAGACAAACCAGCATACTTTCTATACCTAAGACCTTGACCGTGAATACTGTATTCCCAACTTAATTAGAAAAAGTTTTTTGAGCATCAGAGGTTTTGTACTCACCTTGTGATTATGAATACTTGTCATTTGTGAATTGTTTGGGTAATCAAACTTGGTAACTGTCTCATTGATTCTTTACGAAATCATATCATTAAGGCTGTTGTTTAAGACATAAAAGGAAATTTTACGTCTTTTAACAGCAAGAAGGAAATTTTGCTTTTGTTTTGAGTTTATTATATTAAAATTCATTCCTTAATTATTTTCAGTGTTATTAGAAATTGTACATTAATACTTTAATATTCTCGTATTCTTTTATAAATATTGTAAAATTGAATGATAAGGATATAAGAATGTTATTGCAAACTAAAAGTAACAGCACTTTTATATGATCATTAGTTGCTGCAATGATAATGCTGGAAACTGCCCTAAAAGCTATTTTTCATTTAAGAAAATTTTGCATTTATTTTTATTGCTGGTGGTTTCTATTTCATAGAATCTTTTCATGAGAGCTGTTTCAATCAGCAAACTGCCCTTAGGATCATATACTGATGGAAGCACTGTCTTACGGGGATGAATAATTTGGGGTGTTAAGCTTAACTTTGGAAAAAATTACTCAAATGAAATTTGTAATGTAATTATTTAAATTTTTGGTATATTACTAGAGGGACATTCAGGTTATCAGGAAAGATTATACAATTCAATGCATGGAATGTTTTTTTTTCAAATGTGTCATTATGGTAACAATGATACAAATTATAAATTATGTCCGATTGTGGTCAGTTACTTTGATCCTATAAAATGTCTGGTTCAGTGTAGCTTTTTTCCAGTTCTCAATTTGATTGGTATTTCCTTTGGAGAAAATAGTAACCAATTAATTATAGATAAATTAAAAATGTTGGATACCCTTTAAACATTTGTTTTCACTTATGGTGGATAATATTACAGTAATGATGGGGAAAAAATTATCATATATTTGAAGGAAAAAGCTAATCTTATTACAAGTTGCTCATTTTATTTAATACATTTAGCATAAAAAGGTGTTGATTTACCTTTAGAAGGTTATTAAATGCACACATGTAGATATATTCTGCTATCTATAAAACTTTTTAAGTTTGTACAATTAAGAAGTCTTAAAAAATATAAAGCATTCATGTTCTCCATGGCTATTGCTTGGTTGAAATCTTGACGTCAACTTCTGATTTGATTGTAAACATCTAAATGTCTAATTTTTTTTACCACATGTTTATTTCAATCTGAGCTGCCATTGATCCTAAGCAGCACTCCAAGGTGTCAATACAATTTCGTAAAAAAAAAAAGAGAGCAAGAAGGTCGATATCGGATTTATGAAATTGAAAAATGTTAAAATGGGAACTATGATGTAAAAGTTGCTGGGTTTTCAAATCATATGATTTGTCTTTTAACTTTATTTTGATTTTCTTTTTTATTGGCATAGACATGTTTAGTCATAGCAAAATTTTTCAATATGGACTAAAAAAATAAGTACCAGTTAGTTTTTTTAAAATTTAAAGTCAGTAAGGGGTTTATATTTTCTTGATGTATTTCTACATCATAACTTTTCATCTTGCAGAGTTACTGATCAAACTTTTGTATTTCTTGAATAGGATTAATTATTTTACTATATTGTGGAAAAATAAATAAAGGTTTTAAATGTAGGGTTTTTGGAATTTTTTTGTTTTGTTTTTCTCAACATCTATTGTTGAAATGCAGTGAATCTCATCAAAATATCCCATAGCACCGAAACCTAGGTCATGGCCTTAAGTGCATAGCAATAAACTGGGTGTACTGAAAAGCCAGAAATAACTGATAAAATACTAACAATTTTGAAATTTTTCAGTTCTGGTATTTCATTTTATATTGTAGTGTTTTGCAAATAAAATGGTCAATATCTAATTAAATATAAGTTTTTAGTGTATGAAGGAAAAGTTTAATTATATTATATTTGGCTTTTGAGTGCATACAAAATGTATAAATGTAGTCCTAATGCATATTGGTGTGGAATCAATATTCATTGACATTTTTTAATTGAGTGGTGATAAATTGAACATCTAGCCATCTACAACTTTCTGAATATGATTGTTTTATTGTCTTAAAATTTTTATTAGTGACAAAGCACATAAATTTGTCTTTTTATTATTTCCATTTACTTACTTTTGAAGGAAAAGTAAATTTCTAAGACAAATTAAAAATTATTTATATAGGAAAATATGCAAACACTTAGAATTATTAAGTTCTCAGAAATATTTTATATCATGGAGTTTATAGTAGGATTATTTTTGCTGTTTAAAAGTAGGTTATTTTGTAAAAATATTTTCAATGTGCTTGTTTTTCTTGATTGGTGTAAATTCCTGCAAATATTTTCAAATACCTGGTTTAAATACTAATTCTGATTCTCCTGCAAATGTCTTTTTTTCCCTTCTATCCTTTGCCAAACTTAGACATGACTATCATCAGCCTATGAAGGTCATCACAATACTATTCAGAAATATAAGATCTGCAATGTTTGGAATTTTTGAAAACAATAGCTGCTGCTATATATACGTCTTCAAGTTTGGAACAAGAAACTAAATGGTCTCTGCACAAATCTGTGGTATTGCATAAAGGGTAAGCTGGAAAATCTGCTAAACTGAATCTGCACAGGCATTTCATTAGGTAATAAAATGTCCAGTTGTAATTCTAAAGTTACTTCATTGACAGGTCTAGGAATGTCACAAGGAATAGGACTTTTCCATTAAGGAGCTCTAATTTTTCCTCTCACTATGTTCTAAATCTTCTCAAAAAATGAGCCTTAAATCTAGCATTGATGATTCTTTTGACACTTTGATAACAAACAGGAGGATCAAGTTAAGGAAGGTCAGAGACAGGCTTGGCTATTGTGTCAACAAACTCATGACCCATGATTCCACAGTGATTTTGAATCCACTGCAGGGTGATATTACAACCATTATCTATCCAAAAATTATTAAATTACTAGGAAGTTTCACCGGTCTATTGAGATTGAAAGTAGAGGACTGAAAAATTTGCTTTGATAGTTGCCTGAGAATCAATGAAGATCATAATGTTATGATCATCTTCTCTAGAGATTTCAGTTGAAGCCATTAGGACAGCTGCCTTTTTAGCATCAAAGTTGGTACAATTTGCACCCACAGCCCTGTTAAAGCTGAAGTGCTGAGAGTAAACCACAACACCAGCATGATGAACAGTACTGGTAGCAGAACCATTGGTGTATGCATGCAACCAATGCATTGGAAATTTTTCTCTAATAGTGGTTAAGGTGGCAATCTTCATTTCTGTCTCAGAGTATTTTTTCTTGCTGGCAGACAGGACCAAGTCTAAAATATAATTTGCTGTGTTCAAATGTGGAAGAAACACACTAGCTTCAAGCAGAAGCTGTCTTTAAATGGGATATCAAAAACAATAGTTCACTTATCACACATAAAAAGGTTGGTTGGGATTTTAACCTACAATCTGCAGGCTTGTACAACTTCCAGATGTCACAATGTCTCATCACTCTCACAATCAACTTGAGAGCAGTTATTTTCTTCCAATGAGTTGGAGCAGCGATACTCAACCTGTGACCCACCAAGTTTGAGTGGCCCAGTCATGACCCATAGCTCTGAGATGTTTACTTATTTAAGAACATTGTATATGAAAAATTTTGTGGGAAATTCTTTGTCAAGAAATCAAATATATCAATTTTGCTTTTTGCTGTCGGTGTCGTATGGGTATGAATTGATATTCTTTTTCTATTTGGAACGGTAACGGTTAGTGATAACAGACGACAGTGGAATAGCGACAATTTTTACGGTGGAACTAATTTTTAACTATCTTTCATATCTTGCAAGCGAAAAAAATTCAAAGAAAATAGATCGTTTCAAGACGATTGGGAGGTTGACTATTTTGTTGTGAAGAACAAACATTGATCAGTAATTGTTTGATTTGTCACTTAAGTGCTGTATTTAAGACATAACAATAAACAGGAATCATTCAATGACACTTTTCCCTGAAGATCTCTTTCAAGAGGTGATAAATACGCTTTCTTGAATAATTTTTGCAACATCAACAAAGTGTTTTGTCAGTGGTAATATGACAACAGTAATGAAGACATCCCATGAAGAGTTTGTTGTATTATTAGTAATCATTTGAAACCATTTACTGATGCGGAAATTGAGACAGAGTGTTTCTTAAATGCTTCTAATTTAGTGTTAGTGACAAAAATAAAAAATAATTAAAAAAGTAAAACAGAAGTTAGAATATTTTGATCAATTTCCCACATTTTAAATTTCATTTGTTATCTTGGTCCTAAAGCATTTCTTCCCCTCTCCCCATTTATCTTCATGTTTTGGCTCGTGTGAAATAACTAATATATATATGTGGCCCGCGTGAAATAGCTGACATATGTATGCGGTCCCAGCTGAAAAAAGGTTGAGTAACCCTTAGTTGGAGGCTCAAGATTGTTATGCAATTGCATAGCCTGGATAGGAGTAGAAAATGTTTCACTTAGATGTCACTAAAAACTTGTTACGTAATTTGGCTTAAAAAAAGTGCTTGTTAAATCTATCAGTGCTTGAAGTCCTCATATTGGTATGTGGAAATTTAGAGATTGGGATGCCAGTTCAGTTCTTGTTTTCTTGATTTGACCATGATTTAAAAACTGTATCAAACTTTTGGCCAATAGTCTTGTCTGTTGCTTCTAAGAACATTTATGATCAATCATTCATTCTAACCATGTCTGTAGAATATATTTATCTGTCCAAATGATTTTGAAGATTGTGGAATAAATGATCAGATGAGGTGATGTTTGATTAATATAATGAGCAGATATATTTTCCCATTAATTTTCTTCCAGCTCTTATACTATTGTTTTTATGAGCATGTTGGAAGAAATGCATTCTTCCATATTGAAATTCAAAGCTTTCTTTTAGTATTTGATTTTAAGTTGCTAAAGATTCTTGTATTACATCTCATTTGATATAATTTGTTTTGGGTTTCTATTTCAAAGGGAACTAAATCTTTTATATGCATCAAATAACTACTGTTATGTATCAGATAAATAATTGCTTTAGAAGAATGAAATCAAACTGGATTGCATTCTTATAAAGTGATAAAGTATGAAGGCTTGGGATAAGATGTGCCAACTCGTATTTCCTTCACTATCTTGCCAAGGTTTTTAATTGTAATAATCTTCTTATAGCTCACCATTGATTCAAATTGCCAACTAACCTTCAATTATAGTATTTTGAAATTTTATACTTCATTGTATTTTTTAGGCAAGTTCATAATAATTTGCATATTTATCCAATTCTCGTTTCCTTAAATCTATGTGACAGGGACAAGAGGTTGTATATGTATGTATTGAATGTTAAGTATGTCAAGATTTAAAACTCAAAGATTGGTATGGTGTGAAAGTTCAGGGAATATGTTGCCACACAGAGTTTAAGTGTTATTCTCACCACATTTGCTATAAAATTATGGAATCCATCTTCGGTAGCTCGCATGTAGGCTTCAAGTGATCAACTCATTTTTTTATATTATTGCTTGCTTTATATTGTTTTTTGAGACATTTTTTTTTAGTTTAATTCTTTTTTAAACAATTCATATTTAAACTGAAATTTTAATTTTTTTAGGCTTACCTATGCCATATGGCAATCAAGCCATGAATTCTTCTAGCCCTCAAGTGACACCAGGAACTTCTCGTGAGTAGTTACAATTAAATTTAGTCATACTATGTTCTAGTTCACTTTGTTTTTACAGGTACTGAGATACTTCAACATGTGAAGTATAAATCCCGGGAAAAGTTAATAGAATATTTTGATTTCAACAAATGATTTTTTATTATAAATGTTTAAATATCTACAATTAAAGTTTTAATACTTAAAATACATAAGTTACATTAAAGAACTTGGTATTTTTTTTTCTTTCAGATTATTAAATTTTCAATGTATTACATATAAAATCTAAAAAATATTTTTGGAAATCCATTTTCAGAAGTGTGGTTTTTTTTTACATTTGTCATGAGTGTATATGATAGAATCTGCAAAAGTAGTATTTCAAATGTTTTCTATTGAAACTTATAATTTTAATATTCCAAATAATTTTCTTTTCAAGTCATTCTGGGAGGGAAGGGGGGGGGGATGAAAAGATAAACAGTAATGATCAAATTGGAATGAGTCTTAGTATTTGAAATTGTTTTAGTAAATTTTTCTGCTAAATTTTAATTTTTGTATATTTTTGTGTCTGTAACTATTAACAAACTCCTTATGAGATAATTGCTTTAACAAAATGCTGCAGTAAATAAATCCTTGTTTTACTAAACTGCTTCATAATTTGTTGCATGTTCTAACTCTTTTAGAACCTCCCTCTGCCCGATCCTCACGAAACCCCTCTCCAATTGCTTCGCAACGTTATGACTACATGGAAGGCCAATTTTCAAATAAACCTAGTAGGTGACAGTTCTCATTATTGATAAATAAAGTTTTAAAAACTAATATTCTTTTTTTCCTGGCAAATGTAACACTATTTTAGTCTATTATTCGTTCACTCAAAATAATAAATGTATGGAAGCAGTTGTAGTTTTTTACTTATGATTTGAAATTGGTATAGTCAATTTAAAATATATTATAGAACAATTTTCAAGAGAATTCAAGCTTTATTTATTACAAATGTCCAAAATTCATTCTGCTTTTATGGGAAAGAGGCAAGGTTAACTGGTTGTGAAAGTTAATGGAACAAAGTTTTGCTTCATGAAAATATCATTCTATATCAGCATTTTAAACATAAAATAAAATTGTTTTCTTACGAAATGTGAATTTAAAAGGGAACCGTGGTAAAATCCTAGGAGAGCCCACACCCTTGGCGACAAAACGAAAAAAGCACCAAGCCAGAATGAGATGGCGCCAAGCGAAACCGACAATGGTGGCAAGTGAATACAGAGAGATAAGGTGGATGCGTAATGAAAATATATGTAAACAATACAGAAATTAAGCATTTAAGATAAAAAAAATATAAAAACAGCACTTACTTTCTTACTGCTGATCTTTTCCGAGTGGTGGGTACAGTGTAACGACAGATTTTAAAAAAGTCTTGAAGGTCTCATCGCTAAGTGAATGATCGTGTGAGCGCCGCCATTTTTATTCTGCGAGGTAATGGTCGAACGTACCTTCGGCGTGGCTGGTGCAGTTTCGAAGAAAGTGTTTTATTGTCGACCATGTTACATCATGCCAATCGTTACATCTAGGACATTCATAACTCTAAGCAATAAATCCTTCCTTCATGCACTATTCAATCAATTCTTTCTAACCTTTCGCATTCAACAAAGTAAAAAATTCTTAAGATATATTCCTTCACACACTCAACCATTCCAGCCCGGTTCCCCAAAACAAAATGAAATTCGAAATGCCCGCCAACAAAATACGAAATTTCCAGAAATAGGTTTACCATATCGAGTGTATCAAAGTAGGATTACCAAGATGGCACAATTTTCGCCAACCCAAAATAATTCGCGCCAAGGGTGTGGGCTTTCCTAGGACTGAACCGGGAACCGTTTTTTAGGGTTATTGTATAAAAATTAGCATGATGCTCGCTAAAGCTTTAAAAGATCATGTTTTGTAAAATCTGTCTGGTGTAAACAAATGCTTGTTCATACATATTTAAATGAGTATTGCTTTAAACGAGGAAGTTTTTGTTTATATATTTTTTAAAGTTTAAAGTAGTAACTGCTTTTGAATGAACAAAATAAGAATAATAGAAAGCTCAAAATATGTCTAATTTATGTATCATATTAAAAATTTTAAAAATAAAATCCAGAAAATTGTTTTTTTAGATTTTTAAAAAATTGAAATATTATGATATTTTATATAAAAATGTTTTGTCCATTAGAACTTACTAAGAAAATGTTTACTTATTTTTTGAAATATTAACAATCTAATGGGGTAATAAATCAAATCAAATTGATATTAATTTTAGGTCCTTGCATATTATAAAGTTGAATAATTTTGACAAATCAAACAATGTTGCAATTAAAAAAATATTGCCAAATGCTGTCTTTGTTATTGTGTTTGAATTTGTGTGGGAATGGTTTTCCACTATTTGCAGCACATCACAACATTTGGTGACATTTTTTGATATGATGAAATTGGTTGACAGTACAATATATAAGTACCTAATTTTAAAATTGTAACTGAACATATGTCATTAAATATTTTTGTTTGCATTTCTGTAAATTAAAACTTTTTTGTTTGTTTTATATAGGTCCAACTAATTCTTCTCTGAATTTACCAAATTTGGCTGCTGGTCCAAGTCCTGGATCATTTCCTCCTAATCAGAGGAGTTCTAGCGATTCCCGACAATTTACGTCACCACAGCCATCAGGTTTATATCCCCCTAATATGTCTTATCCGCCCAACAGTTCTTCAGGGAGCACACAACCTGTGTCTGGCATTACACCTACTCCTGTTGGGCCACAAACTACTCCAATAAGACCACGTTATCCACAACAGGTAAAAAAAAAGAAAAAAAGAATAAGACATCTAATGTCTTTCTGAAAATGGTATCTGTTTTAAAGCTAATATATTCCTTATTTTATATGAAAGTTTTCTTCAAATTGTATGGGGGAAAAAAAAACATGTATTGGTTATATAATTTCAAATCATGTGCTGGTTTTTTAAAGTCTGTTAAATCCTAGCCGCCAAAATGCAGCCCATTTGAAATAAACAAATATTAATGAATTCTATGTTTCTTGGGTCGGTTGTTTTTAGATCATAATTTGGTCTCAATTAGTGTTATTTGCTGTAAGGTACTGAATGATTTTTAACTTAGTGCTTTCGAAAATGTTTGGATGATTTATGATCTATCCCATACTGTATAATCAATGGAGGGCAGCTTGTAATTGAAATTGCTATTCCTGTAAATTAAAAGTGGTTTTTATATTGTTAAATGTATTTATAATTTGTGATTGGGTCCTAGAAGAAGAAGTTTTAGTGACCAGTTTCAAAATGTATATTAAAATCTTGAATTTTACTGAAAAGTGTTGCATGTACTAATTTAAATTTTAAAATAATTTCTGTGAATGTGATTAATTTTTTAAAATTTTTTATATAGTAGCATCGTTAACAGTAAAAAACATTGATTAATGAAAAAATCTTAAGTTCTACTTTGAGATATTTTATAGTAGGTAATAAAAGTGATTTTTTTTAACTTAAGTTGCTTGGTAAAACTAATATATAGAATTTTATTGTTGTTGGATTTCCAATTTGTACTGTTTCATATTAGATAATATCTGGATGTTGATAGTATTTTTTTTCAATAAACATAATGTATATTTTAAGGATTTTGTCTTCATTTTTAAGAATTATCATAATTATGCAAGTGATACTTGTATACATATTTTATGCTTAAACCTAATGTCATATTTTAGTATACCATACACATGAAAAAATCCACATATGTTAATATTAAAAATTTATTGTGATTGAGTAAATTATTGAAAATTTTTGATTTTTGGTAGTAATATACATAAACACAAAACAGCAATAAAAATGTGCAAGCAATGCTTAGGCACTAATTGGTGAGCAAGCAATCTTTGCATAAACTGTTAATGGGATCCAGTGTACAATACAATATTGCTTCTACTAATCACAAAAAATTTAACTATGGATCTTTTTGAGAATTAAGACTGCAATTAAAATTGTATTCCCTTCAAGCAAATAAAAAAGAATAAAGTAACATGCTATGTCTTGGAGGGTTCTGGACCAAAAGGAATGAAAGAAATTCTCACAAGAGAAGTAAAGTAGAGAATGGCTGTGCTAAATAGTTAATGCTAAAATGGCTGGAATGAGTGTTTGAGTTTTTCAAAGTTATGACTTTTTTAAATTGATAACATCCCTAACATAATATTCCAAATAGATTCTTGTGATCAATGCATTAAGCAGAAGGCTGAACAGAGTTAAATGACTTTATGGCATTAAAAGCTGCCTAATGTGTAGTTTGAGAAACCAATTAGAATAATTAAAATAAGAGATTGATATATTAGTACAAATTGTGTATTAATTGGCTTTGTAAAAATGAAGTTAAATATTACATTCTTTTATTTTGTAAATTTCAGGTTGGATATAATCAAGCAGCTTCTCCATATGCTAGTCCTGTTGTCAACCAACCAAATAATATGCAGCCTCCTCCTTCAGCTTATAACAGCTCTCCATTGCCACCAACGTCGTCATATAACAGTTCTCCATTGCCTCCAACCTCAGCATATAACAGTTCTCCCTTGCCACCAGGAAATGCAGCCTATAATAGTTCCCCTTTGCCTCCGCCATCTGCATATAATAGTTCTCCTCAGCCGCCTTATCCACAACAGATGCCTACATCTCAATATCAAGGAAGTTTACCTGAAGGTCCAGTTGGCGGTGTATCAGGATATGATCCACAATTACATGCTAAAATGGCTGGAATGAGCGTTCATAACAGTTTTTCAAGGCTTTGGGTATGTTCATTTTTTAATTGGGTCATAATGTTACTAACAGATTTGTACGATCTTTGCATTTTTATGCTCAAGACTGAATAGTAGAGTTAAATGGTTTTATGCCTAATTTACAATTGTTAGAGAGAAACATTAAAATAAGGAAAGAGGTTAATATACTTCTGTAAATGAATAACAAAAAAGTCAAAATAAAATTTTGAGTAATTAAAAGAGAATTGTATTTTTTTTGCAGGGGAATGATAGCATAAACTTGCTTCAAGATCGTAATATACTTCCTCCAGTACTAGTAGAACCCCCAAAACCAGTTTTAACACCAGAGCGTCCAAATTGTAGCCCTGAGTAAGAAATTCTTTTAAATATTTTGTCATGTTTTAAATTTAATGTTTTATTTTGTCATTGCATTTAATTACATTCTCTTTCTTATAGTGTATTTAGATGTACCTTAACTAAAGTTCCAGATACTAGTTCTCTTCTTCAAAAATCTAGACTACCCTTTGGTATTTTATTACATCCATTTAGAGATGCTGCTGTAAGTATTTGTTATGTATTCTTGTGTATAATATTCTTTTTCTTATATTCTTTGAGAGATTTTGTTTCTAATAGTTTTATTTTCAAATTTCAATGATGAATTTAAAAAAAAACCCGTGGTAACAAAGTTTTTTTTGAAGGAAAATTTATTGGCAGTTGTTTTTTATTTTCCTGCAAACTATCAGCACTTTTTGTATTTTTACTTTCTTTCTTTCTTTTTTTAATATAAAAAAAAGATCCCGTTGAAAAGTTTTACAATTGATCGAATGATGGAGATGAAAATGAGTGATCATAATGGAACACTTATTTCAAATAATTTTATGATGTACTTAACTAGAATTCATGAATAAGATAAAACAAAGTGTTTTCAGCAAATATATATATTCATTGGATGAAAAATAAATGCCTTTTTTTTTAATAGTTTAATAAAGATTTTCATTGCTTCTTGATTTTCCCAATCAAACCAAATTAATATAAGTAATTCTGATGTTATCGTCAAGACGTGTAATCTGAATTTCTGATAATCCCCTCCTCTACATTCAAAAAGGATACATTTTATAAGTTTAAATCAACCATTTTTTTATAGTGGTATATATTAAGTGTTTTACTATTTCAAATATTTACTAAGTATAATTTTTCTTTGCATATACAAGTACTTTATAAATTTACTTCAATTTCTTTTTATCTTGTTCTGTCTGCTTAAACTATTGAAGTTTGTAAGATTGCTTTACTGTATGTATGTATATATCCTGATAAATGCTCCTATTTCTGCATTAAAAGTTTATGTAAATGCAGTAGTTTCAAATTGTATATACAGTCAGACCTCTATATAATGAAGCTGTTAAATCCTGAAAAAAGTTCGTTACATGGAAAATTTGTTATATAGAGGTTCATCTTTCAACTTTCTTTATAAACTACATAAAACAAATTTTTAATTCATGAACGCTATATATTAAAAAAGTAATTACTCGAACCTTTTTGCAATTATATATATTTATTTTATGTATCTTACCTATATAAAAGAAAGAAAAACTGCAAGAGAAATTTCTTGACATCTTTATCCATTCCCTGATGAATTAAGTTTTTTCTTTGATGCTCAAGCACTTACGTTTTGACATTTTCCAACTACAAGAAACGAAGTTACCAGTACAACTGATCAATTCTACAAATGAATGGAGATTAGTTCAAGGGAATAAGAGACTCTACTGAGGGTGAGAGGGGATATCAAAGATGTTTCCATTTAATTGGACAATGGGGGTTAATGGCTGAACTTGCATGAAATGTCGAGAATTCTGTTGCTCTCAGCAAGTTAGGCACCTAATAAAACCAGTTCAAGATTTATGGCCTTCATAAAATGTGCTGAAAGAATAACTCGAAATGTCCAGAAATACTTCAAAAATAGGGAGAAAAAAATTGAATCGCAAGAGAAAAAAAGTTCATTGCATAGAAAATGAACTTTGCTATCGAGAGGTTACTTTATGAAAAAAATCGGGAAATGTTCTTCTTCCAGGAAAAAGTTTGCTCTTTAGAAAAATTTGCAATATAGAGGTTCGTTATATGCAGGTTCGACTGTGTATATATATATATATATTTGAAATTTATATGTATACAATATTTTTAATCCAAAAATACAATAAAATAAACAAATTGTCAATATAAGTTTAATGAAATATAACATTTTTTAATGTAATTATATCTTGGTAGTAACATGTACATATATATGATGTAGGTTATAATTACTTCTGTAAATAGTTTGTTAATGTGTACATATTATTTTTATTTTAGTCTCTGTCTGTTATTCAATGCAATGCTATAGTGAGATGTAGAAACTGTAGAACATATATAAATCCATTTGTGACTTTTGTTGATCAGAGAAGATGGAAATGTAATTTGTGCTTTAGAGTAAATGATTGTAAGTATTTTTTGTTTTATTTCATAAAAAAAGATATATATGGTATGTACATGTATGTATATGTAATTTTCTCATCTTACGACTGAGTTTCGTACTAACTAATGAATGGTTTTGTAAATAAGATTTGCATTTTTCACTGTTAAATGATTTATAAAAGTTTTAAATAAAACACAAATTTAATCTCTATGCATAATTATTGTAAATTATATGAAAAATGCATTACATATACTCTATTATATGTCCTGAATGAATTCCGGGAACTTTTGGACCCTATCAATGCAGTTAGCTTTCTTAATTATTTTTTTTTTTTTTAGTGCTTGTAAGTGTAGATGGTCATAGGAGAAAGTGTGCACATATATATCTATACAATTTTAAAATATTTGCATGTAATTGTATAATTGTTTTCTAATTTTTGTTGTTGTTTATTTAGACTTCTAAAAAATTAATATTCTTTTATTTCTATTGATTCTTGGCTTCTAAATTTTTTTAAAAAAAAAATAGGTGTACCTCCAAATAAATTTATCTTAAAAGAAATTTGCATTTTCATGTGCTATACATAAATATTCACATTCAGTCCTTTGTTATTCTTTGTCTTTAGTACCAGAAGAATTTCTATACGACCCATCTACAAGATCGTATGGTGATCCTTCTCGTAGACCCGAAATTAAAAATGCAACCATAGAATATATAGCTCCTTCTGATTATATGGTAAATTGTTTACTTTATTTAATTTACACTTTTGATATTTTTTATTTCTCTCAGAACATAATGTACTATGTAATTACTGTCTATGTTTTTGAATACAGCATAGACTATGCTTTTGCCTACAGCAGTAAATTTTATTTGCTGTTTTTTTAAAAATCTGTCTTTAGATATAAATTTTTTATCTGCTATAAATAATTTGAGTGAAGATATTTCTGGAAACTTTTTATTCAGATAAGAAGGAAATGATGTGTTCTATAAAAATGATATGCTTCGAAAAATTACAAATATTTTTAATTTAAATAGAAAGAAATGTTCATTGTGCAAGAAGAAAACTATTGTACAAATTAAATCCTTTTAAAAATATTTTTATTTCTATGAATTTCTATATAATTCTTTTCCTCTAGCATTAGTTTTCTTTAATATAGAATTTAGATAATTGTGCTCAATTAATATATGTGTTTTATCTTTCAAACTTAAAATAGTTATTGTTTGCAATGACTTATTATATTTAATTTATCTGTAGTTTTTTTAATTTCTGGAGACATTTATGATAGTATGGCTACTTGAAAAACTTGAGATGCTATGTAAATGCTCGGTTGTTCATAAGTCTTAATAATAATAATTAGTAAGTCTAATAAGAGCGTAATAAGACTCTGAAAATATTTAAATAATGGGGAATGTGAACAAAATATTTTGATTGGTTATATTAACTACATCAGCAGACTAGAGTCATTAAGGTATTTTTTATATTAAAAAATGAATTATTTGAATAATCAAGTAAATTTTGTTAAATACCCATTGATTTTAAAGCTTCATGAATTAAAATTTAATGGATAGGATTTATCAATACTGTAAAGTTATGTTGTAAATTTTTTTTTTACTTTGTGATGTTAAACAATCTTTATAAAAATACCTTTTAAAAAGAAATGAGAGTATTTTGATTATCTTTTAATGTACATTAAAATTTTTTTTAGCTTAGACCACCACAGCCTGCTGTCTATCTTTTCTTGTTAGATGTTTCTCATGGAGCAGTTGAAACAGGTTAGAAATTTCTATTCTAAAAATACATAAATCAGCAAGCAACATTAAATTTTAAGGAGCTGTTTTTTATGTTTTTTTTTATTTAATTAAAGGGTACCTGCAAACATTTTGTAAAGTCATGTTAGAAAATTTAAATGAGCTCCCTGGAGACAGTAGGATGCGAATTGGTTTCATAACATTTGACGGAAGCATTCATTTCTATAATCTGGGTGAGGGCTTGAACCAACCTCATATGTTGGTTGTGTCTGATATTGAAGGTGAGATTTTTATGAAATTTTTGATGGTATTAAGTTTTAATATATACTAAAAAGATTATAAAGAGTAATATTTTCTTTATTTTAGAAATATAAATCTAATTTTTTATAGTTTTTAAAATAAATAGCAAGTTGTGATTGTAAATTTTTGTTTATTTCTAAAATTTCCTTTGTTTTGTGCTCTGTAAAGGTCAAGCAGTTTGTAGCAAAGTAAAAATTGTCAAGTATTGTAAGAATTATTTAAAGGAAAAAGAGAACTATTTAAATTCAATCTATTATAAAAAAAATACTTCTTAATTCTAGAGTTTGAATTTTAATACTTTAAACAAAAATTTCATAATTTATTATTTTAAAGTTAACAAAATTTGTGCAATGATTTCTTCCTTTAACTAATACTTTTTTTTCAGATGTTTTTCTTCCATCTCCTGATAATCTGTTAGTCAATGTTCATGAGAGTAAATCAGTATGTATAATCTCCTTATTTCTTTTAAGTAATTTTTTCAATTAAGTTTTTACAAGGGATTGATGTTATAGAAATTAAATGTGACAGCATTTTTATACTTAATAATTTTTTTAAGGTTGTAAATTTTTTTTAATTAACATTTTCACATCTTGCAGTTAATTACTGATTTGCTGACAGATCTTCCAAAACGGTTTGCCATGAATGGAGACATAAACAGCTGCCTTGGTGCAGCTTTGCAAGTGGCTTATAAATTAATGGTGGGTATTTCTTATTTTCTGAATAAATATTAGGAAAGCCTAGGAAGGTATGTTTCTAAATGATTTATATTTTTAGTCTCCTGTTGGTGGTAGAGTTACTGTTGTTCAAACTACTTTGCCTAATTATGGTCCAGGAGCTTTAAAGAACAGAGAAGATCCTAACCAAAGAGCTGGAAAGGTAAGGAAACAATCAAACTAATCTATACTTTAGAGAGCTAAATTCTACATATTATTCTATATTTTAGCATCAGCAAAGATTATTTCTATGATTTCTTTATTAATGTAAGTTAAACATTAACAACAAGAAAAGTTACAATAAAATTTTTAGAACAAAACATTAACTAAGCAACCCGTCTACATTGCCTTAATAGCAAACAAGCATCAATCCGCTTCAGCTCTTTTTAAGTTGACTTGCAATTACATTAACTTCAAGAAATTTGCATTAATACCTTTTATCTGTTCTTTCCAGCATTTAAAACTTGAACTTAAATCAGTAACTTTATTAGCAGAAAAACCCAAGAAATAATATATAGCTGTGAAGAGTTATAATAAATGACCTTTTTTAACACATCCAGAACCAGCCGATTTTTCCTGTTAAGTTTAACTCCATTTTAAAGTTCATATAAAATAATAACTGTAATAAAATACGGCAAAATTTATAGTTTATAGTCATCCCAAATTCCATATGTTCCAAATTCAAATCACACCATGGTGATAATGAGCCTCAAAATGAGCAAAATGCAATCTCACACATGATACTGTGTTCCCTGAAGTGATCACATATATGTGATCATGGTTCTGAGAGGATTAATAGTTCTATACATTAAGGCTGTCTTTACTAACTGTAAGAGAGCCTGAATTAAATAATGAGCTCGTTTTCATGAAGAATTTACAGCATTACATTATACACAAATGTATGAATTGCAGTATTTTCAAAAATTCCAAATTATAAGCAATTCTTTATTTTAATATGTAAAGGGATAGCTCAGTTAACATTATGGTATAGGAGAAAAATATGAAACACATTTTGTTCCAGAAAAAATAGACCAACATAGTTATAAAAATGAAGAGCATGATTAAATATGCTGCTCTCTATAGCATAGCAAAACCAGAAAATAGTGTGTTTTAGAGTACTGTTATAATTGAAAAATGTTATAAATTTGTGTCCTGTTTAACTTTACTCAAAGATAGCTTTAATGAAAAATGTATTTTTGATTCATGTTTGCAGAATTTCAATTTTTAGATTTAAATTCAGATGTATCTTTTAATATAATGAAATTTTTCTATAAAAATACATAATTTATAGAAATACACATTTCTTCAATTACATTATATAATCATATTAAAATTGAAATATTAATCAGAATTTTTAAATTTTAAAGTTAATTGAAATTCCTGAACTTTTTTTCTAAGGTAAATATTAGATTTTTCTTCTATCTTGTAATATTGGTATATTATATTGATTACCATTGTGTTTTACATATTTATATATTTTTTTGCAGGATGTCTCTAATATTGGGCCTGCTAATGACTTTTACAAGAAGTTGGCATTAGATTGTTCTGGGCAACAAATAGCTGTAGATTTATTTTTACTTTGTTCTCAGTATGTTGATATTGCAACAATTAGTAAGTGGCTGTTAAAATGTTTTAAATATTTTTGTTAAAAAAATTATAAGTGTTAGTAAAATTTAAACATAAAGACAATTTGATTAAAGTATCATAATTTATCATACTATTGAATAGTTTTTTTTTTTTTTTGTTGCTTTGTATTTATTATGTAATTCTGGATTTAAAGTTTCATATCCAGACTTAATTTTCTAATAATTTTTTTTGCTAGTGCAGTAAAACCCATGTCTTCTGTTCCTAATTTGTAAATTGTTATGAAACATAAATGAAACCATAATAACATTAATATTTTGAAAAATGTCTTTTTTTAAAAAAATCATCTGTCAAAATTTTTTTAAAGAGTGTTATACACAAGGTCATTGAAAAAACGTCTAATCAATAATACAATGCACAAGAATTTTGCAATAAATTATGCAACCAATATGAAATTGTTGATCATTTGAAGGAGATTTGGCATTGAGAATTGCATTTACTTTAAATCTGCTGTATTCATATGCTGATGTCATTTCAATTATCAGTCAGTTTACAGCATTGTGGTAAATATACAATAGAAGGCACAATGCGTGTTGTGGTATATCCAGTTTAAATCTGTTATTATTATTATTCAATATCACTTTAATTGTAGTGAGCAAAAGCAATTCTCAATTCAATGGGCTGCATTTACCCAATGTTGGGTGTTGGAAGTAATTCGGAGAACTTTAACTAGTAAAACATTTATTCAGGAGAACTAGCTGCCTAGCACATCTTGCTTGTCACTGTTCAAGTTAATCAGAATCTGATGACGTTACTCAGTTACATAAGCATGCCATCATGCAGTGCCACTCATATTCACAAAATAATTTTTCTTTGCAACATTCAACATATATAAGGAGATTCCTCTACAAACAAAAAAACCATTGATTGTTGGTTTAATCAATTGAAAGTAACTGTAATTATGAGCGTTACCTGTGCACATTGTAATAGTGGAGCATCATTGTAGACCATAACATGACACAATTTAGAACTCAGAATTCTGAAGGGCTACAATTTAAAATGTGCTTCATAAGCATTTAAGGTTCTTACAGTATTCAAATGCAGCATGAAATTAAGGAATAGTCTGACCTTAATATATTGTATCCACTGTGGAGATGTGGCCGCGGTAGCCGAGTGGTATAGGTATCGGATTGTGGCTTGTCTGTGTAGGGCAGCGATGCACGTTAAATCTGTCGAGAGCTGAAACATCCTCCCATTGGTGTGGTAGTTAGGAGAGGGTGCCATCAGGTGTCGTCCACGTCACTTGACCATGGTTCAAAATTACGTGGTCCATCGCCAAAAGCCCTTGTGTAGCTAAACAGTGCAACGTTAATATTCAATCAATCAACCACTGTGGAGATGTTGAGTGGAATTGATGGAGATGGAAGTTATCTAAACAGAGTATGTTTTTGTGATGAGGCAACATTTCACATCAAATGTTATCTGTCACAAGTATTGAAGAAAGGAATCTCGGCAACAATGAGGATTTCCAATGTGCCTGTGGTGTATGGTAGTATATTGTATAGTAAGGTAAATTTATAGTATTGGCTCATGCATGATCTTATAGATCCTATCTTGTTTCTAGAGAAAACAATTGTGGGAGAAATTTTTTCTTGGTCATGCTGCTGTGTAGGTGTTTCCTTTAATTGAGGATTTTGAAAATTAATTTGTTTCTCCAACCAGACAGCTCCACTGTATTTCATCTTAAGTGTGCAATAAGATCTTAAAAGATTCCCTGACTGTTGGATTGATAAAAATGATTCTTTATTTTGGATACAGGGTTCTCTCAAAAACATTGATGCTGAAAAAATTCAGGATTTATGGCAGTTGAGAGAGAGAATTTAAGTAAAGATAACAACTGTTACCCCTGAAATAATTGAATGCATTTGAACAGAGATCAACAACTGCTTTGATGTTTGCTGAGCAACAAGAGGAGCCCAAAATGTAATTTTCTAAGTAGTGTAAGGAAATGAAAAAAAACCTGAAATTTTTCCAGTTGCATAGTGAACAAATAATTTATCATGACCTTTTTTTTATTAACAAAATTGGACACCTTTTTCGATGACCATATATTTTCAAGTAATTCCTAATTCTGTAGAGAAATTATGTATGTTTCTTCATTATATATACTTAGATAAAATAGCTTAATGTACATATTAATTAAAATGGTATAAGTGGTAATTTACAAAAAGAAAATCAATTCCAACTTTTGTCAAACTTTTAATGAATATAATATTTGTATTAATTCATATTTTTCTGTGTGTTGTATTTTTAATTCACAACTATTATTTGTAGGCTGTATATCAAAATTTTCTTCTGGTTGTATTCATTATTATCCTGGATATCATGAAAAACTTTGTAGGCTACAAGTGAATAAATTTGCTGGTGATGTGAAACGTTATTTAACTCGAAGAATAGGCTTTGAAGCTGTAATGCGAGTAAGATGTACTCGAGGTAAGTTTGGGCTTTAAATTTTATCAAGCTAACAGGCTTACTAAGTATGCAACAGTACTAAGTGCATCTATAAAGTAATTTTAATTTTTGAGTAAGAACGTTAACTATTTTTCTAGTAGAAAAATCACCTTAATTGGCTAGCTACATATTAGAAAATATGAGGATAGTCCCAGAAGTACCTGGCCTAACAAAGAAAACATTAAAAATTTGGAGAAATATGTATTTTCTTAGTCTCTCTTTAGCTCAGTAAACTTTTCCCTGCAATACTCAATAGTGTCTGTGATACTTTGTTCATAGTGAGATTGAGAGTTCTTCAAAATAACATTTAATCATAAGTTTTACTTCTTTATCGTTGACAAATCTTTTACCACTGTCATTTTTCTAGTTTGAAAACAGAAAGTTGTCTGAAGTTTTTTAAATCAGCCAAAAATGATGTAAAAGGAAACAATTTGGTTTTTAACTTGTTGTTTTCAGCCATTGCAATAACAGATCTGTGAATTGGTGCATCGTCTTGATGAAGCAAAACTTTCTTTTTTCCAAATACATCTATTTTTTATGATTTCACTTCCTGCAATAAGTTTGAATAAGGCACATCAATTGTTTTTCTTTTCTGAAGATAATCATGAAAAATTATCCTATGCACATTCATCTGTTATGTCATGACCTTGTCTTAAGATATAATTGATTCCACTTTCTGTGAAGCCGATTCTCCCCTTTCAGTTCAGTTTATGATTGGTCCATCTTGGGTGTGCAAAGTAATGGGCACATTATATTTCAGCTATTGTTATAAGTCAATATAAAAACTTATCTTTATTGATGGATTTGAAAAACTATCTTTGGCAAATGAAGAATCTGTTATGTGAAATCAGTGTGCTAATGCACAGTAGATTAGATTGATTTTGGAAATATTAAAAACAATGTTTTTTTTTAAATGTAAAACTTTATTTTGAGTTATGTGTATGGCTTATTCCTCACAGCAGTATGGCACTGGAAAGGGTATTTAGTACTGTGGGGAAAAAAATAAGGTGTAAGTCTTGGTGTACTATATCTAATAAAACTTTTAAAAAATGGTGATTTACAATAACATGAAGTTATATTATGAACAAGATTTTAATTTGCATTTTCTTAAAATAGTAAAAAAAACTATTTGTGTCTTTAAATTCGGTTTCTGGATATAGTTTTTTATAAATATGAATACTGCTGAAAATTAATTACTTCATTCTTGTATTTTTCTTATCCAAAAAATTTTCTTATGAAATAATTAAATGAATCATTATTCTAACTAAACTGTTTATAAAAACTATTTTATCATGAAAACAATCGAGATGTTCTACGAAATATTTTTTGCTGTCTGTATCATTTTAAATTTTAATCTCTGTATGTGCAATAATCTTTTTATAGGTATAATCAAAAGTTGAGTAATTTTACTGTATTTCTTATCAAACCATTCTTATAGTGTTTGGGCATTAATTGAAGACTTTTTCTTGAAATGCTGTTCATGTATTGTATATTTTGTCATTTTCATAAATTGACAGATATACATATGGACATTTGACTCATACTGTAATTTTTAAAATTTTTCCAGGTACCAATATAATATAAAATCAAAATAAAAAGGGAAAATTATATAAAGCATGTTATAATTTAAAAGTTTGTAGATGTTATTTTTTCTAGTATTTGTAGTAACTTTTAATTTTAAAACAATATACAAGCTTGTTCAGTGCATCTGAATTTAAAATTGGTTCTAACAAAACCATGTAACCTAAAATCAAATGTTGCTGAAAGCTTTTTTCATTGTTTTACATATAAATTTGTGATACACTTGTTACACTTCTATTTAGAAATCAATAATGTAAGAATTTTTGTTTTAGAAATGTATTTCTCTAATAATTATGAATAGTATAAGTTGTTGTTTTCAAGGATTGAATTCACACTATGTCCTAGAGAAATAAGAGCCGGAAAAGTAAAAAAAGAAATACTTTTTAAAATTTGTTAATAAAATGACATCTGTTTTGCTGTGGAAGAAATTGATTCTCCTGTAGAAATTTAAAATCCAAATTCTGAAAGCAGGGATTTTTTTTTTTTAAAAAAAATCCCTAATGGAAGACTTTTTAATCTAGAGATTTTATTTACATTTTCTTAAGTAAAACTGTGTTAAATATGAAAAGGTTCTTGATTATATGTAAGTTAATATTTAATGTTTCATTTGTCAAAATATTCCAGGTTTAGCTATCCACACTTTCCATGGAAACTTTTTTGTTCGTTCAACTGACCTATTGTCTTTGCCTAATGTTAATCCCGATACTGGATATGGTATGCAAATTGCTATTGAGGAGAGCTTGACAGAATACAACTCTGTATGTTTCCAGGCTGCTGTTCTTTACACATCTAGTAATGGTGAGTCTGTTGTACATTTCAAGCTTTTTAAATACTATTGTTCAGGTATAATTAACGTTACTACAGCAAAATTGGTGCCACATTAAATGTATCTTGATATAAAAACAACAAAGATTCTAATGTGTCTTATATAAAAAATACCAATCAGTCAAATTTAGGTGAAAAATGGTGCGATTCATGTGGAACTAATTTGGCTGCGGTGATAATAATCTGCAAGTACTGAATATTATAATGTTTCTTTCCAGATACTTATCTGTAACTTTAAATATAATTGCTTTTCTTAATTTCATTGAAGAATGTAGTAAACTAAATGTTGGGATATTAGCTTTGTGAGAAGAGTTTTTGAATATATTAGGTTGGGGAAAAAGAAATCCATTATTTTTTCGGTAGATGGCTGTTGTGAGGATATCTCCTAAAGTATTGATCAAAAAATTTCAAATTTATGCTTGTCAAGATGACATTTCACACTAAAAAAATTATTTTGCTTTTTTTGTTTGGTCCATTCAATTGTGAGTTACAGGGTGTTAAAAATGGAAGTCAACAAAGAGAAAATTTGGTTCTTTTTACAGTTTTTCTTTGATAAAGGCGAAACTGCAAACCAGGTGGCTGAAATTGTGAATGGTGTTTATGGTGCCAGTACTGTAACAGCTAATTATGTTCAGGTATTTTTGATTTTAAAGATCCACCCAGGCCCGTCGTCGAAAATGCCAATAAAATCACAGAAGTAATCGAAGTTGACCTGCTTGTTAATAGTCGTAGCATCGCCCAGGGGCTAAAGATTGACCATAAAACAGTTTTTGGCCATTTGTGCAAAGTTGAATTCAAAAAGAAACTCCATGTTTGGGTGCCACACCAATTAACACCAAAAAACATGATGGAACGAATTTCCAGCTGCGAAGCCTTGGCCAAATGGTGGTCAAAGTCAAAGTGCGGTTAAGCAACTCAAATGGTGGCCAAACCCGGACTAACGGCCAGGAAGGTTCTACCGTGTATTTGGTGGGACTGGAAAGGAATAACTTATTATGCATTGCTTCCGTATGACCAAACACTAAATTCAGATCTCTACTGTCAACAACTGGACTGTTTGAAGCCAGCGATTGACCAGAAACAGCCAGAATTGGCCAACAAAAGAGGTGTTGTGTTCCATCAGGACAACGCCAAGCCACACACGTCTGTAGTGACTCGCTAGAAACTCTGGGAGCTTGGTTGGGAAGTTTTAATGCATACACCATATTGTCCGGACCTGACAAAAAGCGATTACTGCCTTTTTCGCGCATTACAAAACTTCCTGAAAGATAAGAAATTGGGATCAAAAGATTATGAAAATCGATTACTAGAGGTTTTTGCCAATAAAGGCCAAGACTTCTATGAGAGAGGCATTACGAAGCTACCTTTAAAATGGCCACAAATTATACAACAATGCGGTGCATATTTGACCCAAATCGGACAGTCGGAAGCATGTTAAATAAAGTTTTGATTTTCATGCAAAAAGTAATGGATTTCTTTTTCCCGAACCTAATATACTAATCACTTCATAATACAGTGGCCACTACAGAAGTTTGTAAGTTCTAATGGGTTCATCTATCTATAAAAGTTTTTTATATCCAAAGTGATTGTTACAATATTGTTTTTAAGAAGTGATCTTGTGTATTTATTAACTTAAAACACAAGTATTAAAATAACAATTGCTTGAATTTCTGTCTGAAGCATTTTGTTTGTTGCATGAACTTTGTACATTTGCTACCCATCTGGTATGGTAGTTAGTAATGCTGACTGCTGTCCCATAGGACCTGGGGTTGAATCCTGGAGAAGGCATGGATGTTTGTAAATGTGTAGTTCCTTTGTGGCATGGGGGTGCTCCAAATAGCCATCAAGTCTCAATTGCAAGTCCGGTTGTGAGGTTGGTCGAAGAGGAAGATAGGTGAGAAGCCTCTGAACACCTCTGGGGTGTTCTCCCTCAAAATCAGGGTGGAACCAAGCTAAATTGAACTGTCACCGAAATCTGTGCTCCCCAACCTTTTTATCAGGGCTGCGGTAGCCCAGTGGTCAAGGTATCGGATCATGGCAGGCATGCCATGAGTTTGAGCCCAGTACCACTAAAGATCCACCGTGTAGGGCAGCGATGCACGTTAAATCTGTCAAAAGCTGAAATGTCCTCCCGTTGGTGTGGTAGTTGGGAGAGGGGATGCCAGCTCAGGTGTCGTCAATGTCACTTGACCAAGGTTCAAAATGATCTCGTCCATTGTCAAAAGCCCTCGTGTAGCTGAACAGTGCGACCTTAATATTCACTCACTCACCCAACCTTTTTATTGCCTCTGGTCAAAGTTTGTTAATTTTACCAGTTTGCTGAAGGGGAGATATTGATTGTTTATTGTTTTGATTTATTATTTAATTTTATTTAAATATATACCTCCCAAAAATGAAATACAATTACACCAAAGAATGAATATAAAGGGATTTAACAGAGAATATTTAAATTGACACCCATGAAAAGTCACACAACCCCCAAAAAGTACACCACTAAATAAAATGAAAATAATTTAATGTTGCTTCAGTACCTGGTACGATTTGATCTACTGACCACAATATTGGTCTATAGCCTGGGGGTTGAGGACCACTGATTTATATGGTACTCAAAGCTAAGGCTAACAACAGCGTACATCTAGCCCTTTGCCTCAATGAATTTCGTGGGCTTCAATCTGACACCATCAGGCAGGTGGCATTAGCAACAACTTTGTGCAGCTTGTTTAATCAGTTATGAATTTATTTTAAATTGTATATAGCAAAATGTTCATTTTTGATGGAAAGTAGATTAAGAAGGAATTGTGTATTTTTATTCTGAACATTATGTTGCTGTTATTCATCCGTTACAAAAGTACCATTGATTTCCTGGACATGTCAATAACATATAAAATGTTCTTTTTAGGCGAAAGACGAATTAGAGTACACACTTTGTGTCTCCCAGTTGTTTCTATACTGCAAGATGTGCTAGGAGGAGCTGATCAGGAAGCAGTGATTGGTTTGGTATCTAAGATGGGTAAGCAACACACAAAATTATAAAAAAATATAAATGAGGAATCATGTTGGATAAATGATCAAACAAATGAAGCCTTTAATCACATTCTTTTAATTGTTAGATATCACATATATATGGTCAGAAATAAAGATAAGTTCGTGAACTTTACATTAGTGTTTTTGGATGTATTCTTGAAAAACATAAAATGAAAAATGAGATCTTAAAATAACTGTTCAGCCCTTTACATCATGCATTGTTATATTATCTAAAAAAATTTTTTATTCTATAAATTATTATAGTTTCCCACATATTTTTGTTTTATATGAACCAGTTATTAAATCACAGTTTACTCTTGCGTTACTAATCAATTACTGAATTAGCTGTTTGAATAGTTGTTTATGTACTTGTGCTTTTGTGTGTGTGTGTATGTATATATATATATACACACAACCTTTTTTCTGAAAATAAATTTCTGTGAATAGTCATGTAACATTAATGTAGATGAAATATTAATGAAAGTTATCTTACTGTCCTTCAAAATAGTCACCTGCCATAACTATGCACTGCTCAGATCTGCTATGCATGTCCTGGAAACTTTGACAGAAGTCTTCTTTTGGGATGGAGTTCAAAAGCCTCATCACGTTTCTTTGGATGTCAGAATTATCGTCAAATTTCTTTCCTTTCAAAGCGAGTTTGAGTCGTGGGATAGGAAGAAGTCTGCGATCTGGCGAATATAGTGATTGTTCAATTTGCCCCACCCCCGTTTTCACCAGGAACTGTTTGACGATTTTAGCTGTGGGAAAGTGAGCGTTGTTGTGAACAAAAAGCCATGAACCTTGTGCGTACTGGGGTCATACCCTAGATATCCCCCACATTTCTTATCCCTAAATACTGGGTAATGATTTGTTTTACAGATTTTGTTTGGTAATTTTATTAATTTCCTCACTTTCTCAATGTTTTTGCCACTGACAGAGGTCGCCAATCTTCCGCTATGGGTTTTGTTAGAAATAATTTCCCACCCTTCTCGAAAACGGGTGAACCACTCGTACACATACTTCATGGAAAGTGCTTGATCTTTATGAACACATACCAGCATCGCATAAGTTTCTTTCAGTGTCTTGCCAAGCATGAAACTAAACTTTAAATTAATCTTTTGTTTCTTCATTTTCCTGTTCTCAGTTAAGAACCAACACTCTGAACAAGAACTTTGTAAAACAAATCTTACATGGAACACAAACAATGCTCAACTCAACAACGGTAGGGGTAGATGGTCAATACCTGCCACTATGCATGTGCAGCATTTTGTTTCGCCACTGTTGCTAGTTCAGCCGTTCTAACTTCATTCGCCGAACTTTATTGTCAGAGGTTGTGTGTGTGTATATATATATATACACATTTGTGTTTCCAATTGAGACATTTATTACTTTCATATTTTGATCTCTCCATGCAACATAAATTTCATGTATTTTTTTAAGGTTTTTATTGGTATAAATCCCATATTTGTAATTTATAGATGTCAGAACTTTTTTTGTATTAAGGTTTGAAAAACCCAACAAATTTCAGAAACCCAATTTTCAGTTTTTTATCAAGTGAAAAACCAGTTAACTGGTTGTTTCTTTAAGTAAAGTATAAAATAGATTACTATTTTAAGTATACAATAAAATCAACTTTAAATATATGCAGTAGAGCTATAAATCAAGGAAAATAAAAATTTATAATATAATAATTAGCAATTAGAATTATTTAAGAATTGTATGAAATTAAAAAAAAACTTTTAAATTACCTACCTAAATACTATTTAAAGAAAAATGCCCCCAAGTCGTATTTCATAAACAATTATAAATTGGTCCAGAAATTACCACCTTATTGAAAATTTCCTCATGGTCTATTATTGAGTAAAATATGTACCTGACCTCCTTTCTTTTTGAATTTAACACTGATATTCCACTAACTTTGCTATAGTATTTTGTAGTTACTAATTATTCATTTGTTCATACAATGTATATTTTTTCTTTTTGTTCAAATTCAAATAAATTACATTATAAATACTTCACAGATGACAGAAAAATAAAATTATTCATCACTTGAAAAAAGAAACATATAATTGTGTGATTTTTGGTATTTTGAGTAATCCCAGGTTTTATGGTTAGGTTAATTTTAACAAAAATGGTTTCAGTTTTAGCTGTCTTGTAAGCCACATTCTGTATATATAATAATAATAAAGTTAGATTGGAATATATTCATTTTATTATTTAGCAATGCATATCTTCTACTTTCAAATTTTCATTATTGTACATTTTCTCTTATATTTTATTTTGGTTGAAGGTGATTAATTTTTTATTTTAACATTTGCTTAAAATGAAAGTGTAAATATTTTATTTAAATTTTTTACCAAGTATCATATTTCTTACAAACTGAAATATGATTCTTAATTATTGCTTTAAATATTTGTTTCTCTATATAATTTTGTGATTTTTATAATTTAATCAAATACTTATTTTGAATTTTATAATTGTGCACAGCTGTGGACCGTAGTGTTTCCTCATCATTAAGTGATGCAAGAGATGCTTTAATCAATGTTTGCATTGATGTGTTGGGAGTGTACAAAGCAACTATGCATGGTCAAGTCGCTGGAGCACTCATGTCACCATTTTCTACACGTCTTATACCATTGTTTATTCTAGCCTTGCTGAAACATGTATGCATAATATTATTGATTATCCTTGAATATTAATCCTCAAATTTTGAATGTTTTAATTAGCCTATCTTTTCTATGTTTCTTACCAAATTTGTATAAAATTGGGGGATATTTAAATGTATGACAGGAATTTAATCAGATTCTATTTTAAGTAATTCAAAAGTATATTTAATTTTTTGCTGAGAAAAATTAATTGTAAGTTTTTAGTTATTGAAACTTGAGTCAATAGTTGTGGAAGTGTTAATTAAAATTAATACAAATTGTTTCTCAATAAATTTTTGGGATTTTGATAAAAGTAGTTACTTTATAGCACTTATTTGAAATTTAAAAGCTAGTCTCATATTTTTTTCTTTTTCATAAAATCGGATAAAACTTTGAAAAAAATTGATGTGATGAAGCTGAAAAATTGATGTGCTTTGAGAAGTATCTAATAAAAAAAATTAAAACCGAACATCTATTTTTTGACGAAAAGGAATCTAGTTTTAAAAATTATAGTCTTTTGAGCTCAACAAAGATTTATTTTAAAAACAAATTCTTAATTTTTTGTTATAGATATCACTGAAGTTTATATTCCCTTATAAAAATTAAGAATTTTTTGAATTCTTCATGTTATGTACCTTTTTTATCCATTATATTTTTTATATGCATGCAAGTTTTTTTGTTATGTGCAAAATATTTGTCTGTACTTATTAATATTTATAGTTTTATTAATTTTTATCAATTCAGGTTGCCTTTAGAACTGGCGTCAGCACCAAATTGGATGAACGAGTGTTCGCAATGGAGAGAATGAAGGCATTACCCCTACAGTATTTGATGAAATATATTTATCCAGCATTATATCCTGTTCATGCATTAGATGAGAAGGTATTTTCTTTATTTTATTTTGATGGCTTGTTATTATTTTCCTTTTTAAGTGATTTTTTCCTCTTCATTTATAACAAAAAAAGAAAGTGAACAATTTAAAAAATTTTATCTTGTTTTTAAAAAAATATTTACTTTTTTATGTATTATTATTTTGGTGTCAAAAAGTATATAAAAATGTCAAAATCACACATGTTTTTACTTTTTAATATTAATATTTTTACTTTTTTAAAGAAAAAAAAATATTTGATTCTTTTAACTGTTTTAATAAAATTTAAAGACATTTTTCTACATTTCTATCCTGTATATGTATAATTTTCTGAATTTTTAAAAAATAATTTTCTTTTTTTCCCCATTTTTATTTTTGAAATAAAACTATTACTGATGTACAATAATGAAGATAACATAATATTTAATTTTTAAGAATAAATAAATGAATTATAATCCTTTTAAGTTAATAGCAAATAGTGATTATACTTAAAGTTTGTGTTTGAAATAAATGTCAAAATATGTTAGATCACATGCAAATATAATTAAGGTATTACTTAAATATTTAACAAAAACTCTCATATATAAAAAAAAGCAATATTGTAAATTTTGATAGTTTTTTTATATGAGCTTTTGATGAATGAAACAAGTTGATAAGATATAATCTTTCTATTATGATTTTCACCCCCTTCCTGCAAACATTGCTGCACCTATGAAATCCTCGATCTCTTCAGACTTTTCTTTTTGTTATTAATATGAAAATGATGTCCGAAAGATTTCTTGTAAATATCCAAGAAAATATATTATTGAATATGTGTAAATTGTTCAGAGATCTGTTTCATGCAATTTGACATGTGTCTAAAGGAGTATTTTCTTTTTTTATCAAATTAAAAAGGAAATAATTAAGTCTAATTAAACCATAAATAAAATAGTTTGAAAAAAATCCTGCATACTGATTGTTGGATGTCTTATTTTCTGTATCGTATTCCTCTTTAAAGAATGCATGTATAAAGTTTTCCTTTCCAGAATGCAATTCACCAAGATGATGATGTTATAATCCCACAACCTGTTATTTTGCAACTCTCAAGTGAGAAGATTGATCGTCATGGAGCTTATATATTGGATACCTTTGATGTCTTATATCTCTACATTGGGCGTGCTATCAATGACCAGTTCTGCACCAGCGTGCTCAATGTACCAAACTTTAGTGCCATTCCAGAGGATTTAGTAAGTAAACCCCTTTTGTGTTTATCTTGAATAACTATAAGCAAGTTTTTTAATATTTTAAGTGGAATTCATAAGCTGGATATTTTTTATTTTTTACCAATATATGAAATTGTTGTATTTGTGTTAGGATTTTATATCATTTAAATGTTATTTAAAATATAAAATTTTCATTAAATTGAAAAAAGTTTCTCTTTAAAAAACACTATGTGTATTGAATTTTAAAATTTTTGTTTTAATTTGTTTATTACATATAAGTAATTTTATGTGAGAACAATTAAGTTAAAGAAGTTAATATTTAGTGTATAAAAATGCTTTTTAAAATTAATCTTTATTGGACTGTTGCTTGAAATAAATTTAAATTTGTTTTCAAAAAGAATTCATTTTTATTTACACTTTACAAAATTGTTTTAGTATTGTTGAAATTACAATTTAATATTTAAATATTTTTGAACTGATTTTATTGCTTATTTTTTAAGTATTTTCATCCTAGAAAAATTTTTGATCATTAAAGCAGTTTTAATACTCATACACATATTTGTTCAATTGCATAATTTATGAAGCTTTTGTCTGTATGTTGTAAATATTAAAACTAAATTTATCTTTAATGAAGCCTAGACTCTTTTTGCAAGTTTTATGATGTAGAAATTAACCCCCCCCCTCTCTCTTTTAAAGCTAATTGATACATAGCTTATAGGAATTAAATACAGTGTGAACAATTTAGATGTAAACTTGTTTTCCCTCTTTTTTAGGAGTCTTTACCTGAATTAGCAACTCCTGAATCTGAAAGAATGAGGGCATTTGTTGCGTGGTTACAGGAACAAAGGCCATATCATAGTCCTCTTAAGATAATTAGGTATTGTTTCTTTTCTTTGAATGTATATATACATATAATTTGCTGTGTGATTACTACTTCATACTCTTTATTTAATATATATGCTATTACAGTTGGCTGTTTTAGTGTCTCAATATTTTAATTATAAGAAATTTATGTTGCTTTTTGTATGTTACAATAGTTCATATTGAATTTGCTGAATAGTTTTTTCAATTTCTTAAGTTTGTTTCAGTAATTTTTAATGTGTAAAAAGCTACTAGATGACAAGTTAATGATAAAAAATACTATAGATTGTGAAAAGCACTCACATATGAATATCAGGTGTTGTACTATGTATAAATTTAAAAAAAAAATTGTTTAATACTGAAACATTGTTATTGTAGTAATCAGAGAAACATTTTTTGTACATCAAAATTGTAAAAAACATTGCTTCCAGTTGTTAATGTTAAAAGTAGATGTATATTTTAAAATGAAACTGTAATGGAAAATAGCTAGATAGGTTACATGTAAAAAAATACCTGCAAGAGAGAATAATGTAGTATTTATAAAATACCCTGTATATATTTATAAACCAATAACATTTTGTATTTAAAAAAAATGAGGTTATTATTGAAGTTAAGGGGTTAAAAAGTGGAAAAAGGAATTTTTAGTAAAGATGAATAACCTTATATTATAAATGAACACTGGATATATAAAAATAACATTTGGTTATAATGAAAATGAAATACAACAGATAAAAATTGCTTATGAAACAACTTATTTAATACCTAAATTACAATATCTAGTAAAATATTGGTGGATGTTATTTGTAGGATTTGAATTTGCTTAGAATGGAATTTTGTTTTTAGAGGATGGTGTATCACACATAAATGAATATTTAATAATAAATAATGGAGTAGAATGAAAATAAATAATTTTAAGATAATTTTATATTCATATTTTCTGATGTAATAGATTTTTAACATTTTCCTTTAGGGAGGATAGTAGAGATCGACACATCTTCCTGCAGCACATGCTCGATGATCGGACAGAATCTTTATTTTCCTATTACGAGTTCCTGCAGCACATACGACAGCAGATTTCTAAGTGAAAAATGCTCAGCCTTGATAGCCCTTTCCCTAAATAAATTTCTAATCAATGTTTTATATAAAAGAAAAACAATTTGTGGCAGACTAATGATTCAAGAAGTGGAGGGACAACTGTGTTATTCTGAGGACCAACATCAAAAGAAAATAAAGGAAAGTTAAATGATTTATTAATTCAATCTGCATTTCAAGAGTGTCTCCCTGTGAAAGAATGATTGAGAACTGCATCTTTCTGTCTCGAGGGCTGTTGAAAAGCGATACCTCGATTCATCACTGATTCAGATTATTTTATATTTTCCCCTTGTCTTGTTGACGTTTTAAATATATTAATTATAGTTTATATCATCAGTTCTGCTCAGAGCCAAATAACAAGTTTGACTGTGATTGGATGTGAGATTTTGTTTTTTAAATGTAATTCAATGCACTTGATCTGTTTCCTGCAGGAGAGGAAATTATTAATGGCTAATAGAATTTTAGGAATAAAGGATTGTTATATTGTATATCAGTTATATGTTCTTACTGAAAACCAAAAGAAGTGCAAGGAACTTTCTAGGTTAATGTATATAGAAAGAATTATGAAAAAAATATGAATGAATTATTTCATTTTCAGAACTTTGTGTAATATAAGTGAATTGAAAGCTTTTTTATTGACTAAGCCAAATTAAGAACAGTTGTGATGAAAATTATTTTGTATTCTGATTGAGATCATTGCAACTTCATGCCATCAAAAAAAAGTTTATAAAGCTTTAAATGTGTTGTTTGGCCGCTTGTAATTTATTATTAAAGCATACATTTTTTAGAATGACAAATATTAAGAATCTGCACAGTAAAAATGTATGAAAGAAAACACATTTAAAAGTTTATCTACTTTTTAAAATATTTAATTTTTAAAGTATGCCTTTAGCAATTATTGCTCTTAAGATTTCAATTAGTTTTCAAAATTTTTGTGCGCTGTAATTTAAAATGCGATATTGAGGAATGGTATCCTTGATTTGTCATTGGTATGCAACTGCATTGCATGAAGAAATATATGAAATACATGTTGCCTTGTTTGCTTTTTTAAATTTATGTAAGTATTAAGTAATAAAAAAACGGTGATTGGTCACAATTGGTTTGTTTAGTATTTATTTTATGCAGATATTTCACCTTTTAAGATTCTATTTACATATTATTTTTATATAGAGTTTTAAATCATTTTTGAAATATTTCACTGAAAATGCAGTGATTCCTGTCTATCATTTCCATAAATATTGCTTTCCCTAATGTTCTACTGATTTTGTAATGTTTCTGATTGAATAAATCACTTTAAATATGTTCTTTACTTATACCTATATTTATTTTTGCCTTCTCTGAACATGCATTATGGAATTAACAATGGTTTGAAATGCAAATTATTTGAAACTATTGAAACTATTTGAAATGCAAACTTAGAAAAAAAAATGTTTTAATTGTTCTTTGCTATAGACTTATAAGGAATTCACACTTATGATATTCATAGTTAGTAAAGGAATACATCATAAACTTTGGTTTAATGTAATTAAGATTTCTTATACAGATTTTGTTGTTGAAAAGAATACTTAAAAGTTAAAAATACATTTGCTGGCATTTTGCAATGAATAAATAACTGTAAAAAATATTTTAAATAATGCTGTGTGGAACATATTAGTGTTAATCTTGTATCATATACATTCATTTACTTACGATTAACATCATTGAATTATTTCATATTTAAATAAAAATAACCATAATTTTGTGTGAATTGATAATTTGTTAGCCAATAAATCTATAACTGCATTCCATACCACTTTTATTGTATTGATTAATAATACAATAAAATAATTCGTAATCTGTTTTCCACGCTTTTCAAAAATTATGATTGTAAAGGGAGGAGATTGTTACATGCACTTGTTGTATGTAGATATTTGAATAAATAAATGGTTTTCCTATATAAAAGTAATAATGATTGAAGAGGAATGTTTCAAAAGGAAGTTTTGTTACTCTTTTTGAAAAAGTTGGTATTCCAGGCAAAACAGATAATTGCCATAAGAATCTGGATCCATTCTAGCTCAATGGTGGATGTAGCATCAGTTTAAGAGCACTGATACTTGCTCAGAGCAATGAAGATGAGAGGGCAGCTGATTGGCATACACCTGAAGTTATTTGAGTACAAATCATGATGTTAGGCAGACTTGTGCAGACAATGTGGTCGCCAATGGAAGTGCATGCTGTTATCCAGTATGAATGAATACCTAGGACTAGTGTGTTCATAATCCATGAACACTTATTGACAGTATATGGCGAAGAGGTTGTATCTTGTCAAATGTTTGGCTGTTGATGTTTGCATATTCAGTGTAGGACGAAGGTTGCAGTGGGCATCCAGGAATGAAAACTACATTGCAGGTTCTGTATGAATTCCTCTCATTGCAGGGCACTAGTTTTACCAGAATGGTTTGATCTAAGTTAACTGAATTTAATGGAATAATTCTTTGTACAAAATTAAATCTTTATGGGAAGACTGACTAGGAAAAATCATACTTATCTGTTTATTGAAAGTTTTTTTTGGCTACTTGTTTGACATAATTTGTCCAAATGTGGACCTTGTGCCTATAAAATCAACTAACAGACTCAAGATCTGTTATAGCCACAAACAGAATGCTTTAAAATTTTGAATTGTGGTGTTTAACGATGAGGTCGACATTTGAGTTTGTTTGCAACACACTTTTCTCATCAACATGACCGAACGAGAAGTCTTTCAGTGGAAACTATTGACCTTGACATGAGTTTATATGAATCACCAAACTCTGTCCACAGCTGCACTGTCCATTACATTTTTTATTTTTGTGTTGCTTAAAGAAACGTAACACTTATTTGCTTAATTTTATATTCACATTCACACAAAAGATGCATCAGCAGCCTCTGCGGTGTTGGATTTTAAAGAAACAATGTCCAGTTAAAAGAAACTATATGGAATGCAGTAAAAAGTTGCATGAAAAACAACAGACATTTCAACAATTGCAATGCTACATATTCACTATGCTATGTTTTTAAAGTTGAGCTAATTGTTCTGCAATGTTGAATTTTCACTCAATACATTAAGTTTTCATGTTACCTTTTTTTTGTCTCCACAAAAATTTTTTCAAAACTTAGGACACATTTTTCCAATTAATAGCTACAATATTAATGCATTTTGATTTTACACTCTAATAGAGAGCAGTATATCCCCTTGCATAATCAGATTTTGTTTGAATCGGTCCAATATTTTTCTTCATAAATTGTGTTCTATATCATAGTACTAAATTGATATATATTTAATTTACACCAAATATTAAGAATGTAAAAAAAATTGGTGTATTTATTAAGCATTTTAAGGGGACATGGTACGATTTACGCAAAATTTAAAAAAAAATTTTTTGGTTGCCTCCTATGTATGTATACTATGTTAAACAGATCTTGTGCTCAAAATTTCATAAAAAGCTAGCCATGTAATTTTTTAAGGAAACAAATTTTTGAAGTGATTTTAAAATGCTACTCCTACAAAATTTGACGTACATGCATGAAATTTGATTCACAAGGACGTCAAACTATGTACAATAAAAGTTGGTATGGGTTTTGCATTAATGCGATTGATATTCATGCAATACTTCTTTCTATGAATGTTTATTGGAAATTCCTTAAAAAAATGTATAAATTCTGAGTTCAATTATTTTAAAAAAAATAAATATTGCTGTGATTCAAAAATGCATACCAACTTCTGTTACATGTACTCTTCGCAATAGGTAAGAAAAATTTTCAAAGCATTAGGTGCAATAGAAAAAAAGCCTTAGCATTTTAAATGAAGACAAACTAGCTATTTTATCTTTCTGAGATAAGTCAGTTTAAAGTTTTGATTTGCCATAGGGATGTGAATAAAAACGAACGTGAAAGATATCATAATTCTGAGTTTTTTAAGTTTAGAGCTTTCAAATTTTGTGAGCTTAAAGAGAAAAGCACATAAAGAAAAATTTAGGCTAAAAAAATTAAATTTGATTTTTTGACCGATTTTGGTCAATTGAATCGTACTGTGTCCCCTTAAGTGCATAATATGATAAATGTAGATATATCCTACAACCATACAAACTGCTTTTAGTGTTAGAATACTATATCTATCTGAAAATGTGTCCCTGGTTTGGATCCATCTGTGTGACAGGTAAACATCCCAAAGTATAAAAGCAATAACTGTATTCTTATGAAATGTCTGAATGTCTCTTAACAACCGATAATGCTGAAGGCGTAAGAAAGAGTGATCTTGAAACATACATGGTTGACAGTAAAAACATCATTGCTCCGCCCCCCCCCCCCGGGACACGGCTAGAAAGGTTTAGTCCAAGGATTGGCCCATTAAAGTTCTTTTGTGAGCCCCAACACAGTCGGAAAAATCTACCTTGAACCAATATTTCCTTCCTTTGCACGATTAAAAATTCGTTTTGTATTTTCCACTACGATGGCCACGTCAATACACATGCACAGTGTACATATGATGAGAGCAGTGCTTTTCATTTTGACCAGGTTCATTTAAACTTTGACTTTGTAAGCATAGCTATAAAAATTTTCAACTTGAGCAAAAAACATAAAATCGATGTTGAATGAAGAATGTACAAACAAAATTTTTTTAGTGATGCACGATATTAATAATGTTTTGATTACACAATAGAACGATAATCTTAAGGAGTACAATCTG
>BMAV01018442.1:67424-78869 GCA_019973955.1 Trichonephila inaurata madagascariensis
GTCTGACGTGGTCAGATCGAGGTCCATGAAATTCATCGTGGCAAGGGGCTAGAAGTACGCCTGTCGTTGGCCTTGAGCACCAAACAGGTGACAGTACGAATTATAGTTCGGCGAAATTCCTCGAAGGGACGATAGATAGCGACACCATCTATCTCCACCTCCACTATTTAGGTATGGAACTGAAGGGGAGGGAAATATTCTCCAGTCCCCTGCACTCATGATTCAACTCACAAGACTTTCGGACACACTGATTCAACGAGCACGTACTCCATGTACACGAGCTCCGTGTGTATTTGGTGGCACGAGCATCGAACCCAAGCTTTCAGGTCTGGAGTCCGATGCTCTAACCCAGTGGTTCTCAAACTTTCACTACTGGCGACCCAATTTTCAATCATAATTTTTTCGCGCCTCCCCCTAAAAATAATAATGTATTGAATGCAATAATATAATGCACTTTGGCGCTAAAGCTACAATACGATCATATAATTATAAACCGTACAGATTAACAAGATAAGTATTAAATTTTGTATATGTTACTTTTGTGACGTCTTTGATTGGTGTGAACCCCACCCTGTCAATTCTTCTGAAGTCACTATATCTATTCATCCCCAAACAGCTGTTGGGTGACAAGTGCAGGTGGCCATGGGGTCATTGTTTGTTGTCTGGCCTCGGACAAGCGCAGACATCTGGTCTGGAATTTACAATGGCTGAAGAATGCCGGTGACAATAGGCATTCCTGTATGAAAGTCTTGAATAGGCGAGGCCTGTATGCCCGTCGGTGCATAGAGAGTGGGTCTGTGAGGCCCAGGTGTGAGATGAATAGATGAGAGTTATGGCGCCCTTGGATTCCAGACGGACGGGGAATGTGTTTGTGTTTGCCGCGCAAATGGGAGACGAAGGTGGCCCGGGGAGGAGGGCAGACCTTTTCTTTGACCTGCCAATGAGGAAGACGAGGGAAGACCTTTTTCTTTTTTGACCTGCCAATGAGGAAAACGAGGGGCGTGTGGTGGACCCGCCCCTGGTGTTTAAAAGGGGTGAATTTTGGACGGAGAGGAGGAGAAGGAGACTTGGAAAAGACTGGAACGTTGGACGAAGAGGAAGGAAAACGGACGGAAAAAAACTTGGATAGAGCCCTGGAGTGAGACGGAGCCCGGGGATGGAAACAGAAAGCCATGGAGTAAACTGGAGCCCGGAAAAGCAAGGGATTGTCGAGTGCCTTGCGGAATAAGGACTGACCTCAAGTGAAAAAGACTGTCCGCCCGGCTTGGCATATTTAATGAATATTTTTGAATCTATTAAATACTATTTAAATTTTTTAAAATGAGGCTGTAACAAATTTTCTTGTGTACTAACAACTGACGACGTTACACTTTTAAGTAATATGTATTATTATTATTTTTTTAACTTTTTAGTTCGATTCACTATAAAAGCGTGTTTTTTAGTTTGTTTTAAAACTATAATTTATTTTATAATTATTTTTACTATACACGATAAAAATCACAGTTCCAGTGAATAATTTAATTAAGAGAAAATATACTCTTACCTACTTTCAAAGACTTCTCAATTTTTCTTTAATAATTTGAGAAGAAATCCAATAAAACTAAAGAGAATGTTCTAAATGGGCGTGTCCTTAATAAAGGGCATAAATCACAGACACTTTTTACGCTAACAATACAGGAACGTTATTTTCCAGCAAAACTGTTATATTTTGTTCACGTTTTTGTAGTTTTGCTGTTGTTTGATGATCTACAAATAGCATTTTGAACTTTTTCTTCTTTGTGTCTTTTTGACAAGGTGAAGTGCTACATTTTGGCTTCGTAGTTTTCATCATAGAGATCTTTAAGCAGCATTTAAAAATTTCAAATCAACTCAAACTTTTCATATCTAACGCTTTTCTCATATTTACTTTCGCTATCTTAATTAATATGCATTATTTGAGCAGGTTCTTCAATTGCTTGATGAGTTTCAACTTTCTTCAATAGGGATCACAGATGTGCCCATTTTTTTTAATTTAATATTCTGCTCATTTACCATAATAAGTCGTACTACACAGCAATCAAAACCGCAAAATTGTTCATGGGGAAAGTGTAGCATGTTATAAAAAATAATTGTGTAAAACGTTTTTCGTTATGCATTATATGTTTCAGAATACTCATAAAAATTTATCTTGGCCAAATAATCCTTCAAAGTGCTCAATATGCTTATCCATATATCATAAAACTCATTCACATGGGGGAAAAAAGCAACAGAAAAATATTATTTACAACTTTCCTAAAAGAAAAAGAGACGGAGTGAAACATACCAGTAAGTTTGAAGGTCAAATATATGATAATCAAAAGTAGTATTTTAGGGGGGTTAAAAGAAACGTAATAAAAAAATCTCTCATCGCGAGATTACAGTAAAGCAAACAAAATGTCTTTTTTTATTTGGTTATAGGATCAAAGATGGCTAATGAACGTTTGAAGTGGAATCTTTATTTTTGATGATCACCACAGGCGATAAAAATAAATTATATCAGTGTAAATGTGTATCCAAAAAAATATTTTTCAATCCAATATATATTCAAAAAATATATATTCAATCCAAAAAAAAATATTTTTTTAAACCTTTTATTTTCAATATGCTCGCGCCCCACAGTTTGGGAAACACTGCTCTACCCACGACCCCCGATGCCATTTCATTCCTAGTGTCTCTGAAGACCCACCGTATGAAGAGGCCGAAGCACGTTTAATCTGTTTAAGCTCAAAGTCCTCCAGTTGGTGTGGTATAGAAATTTGGAGATGTGTCTCAGCTCAGGTATCGTCCTCGTCACCTGATAGAGGCTCAACATTGCACGAGTTTGATTGTAAATAAGCAGGCGTTTTAAATAACCTGCAACTGGAAGTATAGCAAACTCATAACCGACTGGCAGAAGATTTAGATTTCAGAACTCCATATAAAGACCCATGTGCGGCAGACGCGTGTTAAATATAACGCGGCTTAAAATATCAATGTTAACTGGAAAAGGAAAGCTGACAACTTGGGCGTTGAGCTTGTTCATCGTACATATTTAATTGATTGATTATTTATCAAAGTCGTACTTAGAAGAAACAGACGATTGTTGGTGACGGAGCTCATAATTTGGGGTCGCGATCAAATGATGAAAGTGGATCATCTGAGCTGATATTCCACTCTTTTGATTTCCACGCCACGTTAACACCAAAATGTAATGACGTGAAATGATTCAATAAACATAAAAAATAGAGATTTTCTTCTAGGACTGGGGCATGTTAATCCTTAACTTCCCAATTTTTTAAATTTCTATGAAAAAATTATATCAGCTAGTTCTCAAGTAATAATAAAAGGGAAAAATATATATATAAAAAAAATTAAGCTGTTTTAAATTGAATTTCAGTCATTTTTTTTGTTTGTTGCAAAAGTGCAACATTGCGCAGTAGTGCTGTAAATTACAAAACTTATTTTTATATGAGGATTTTATTATTCATTATAACAAGTTTAAATTTCTTACTTGGTAATTTATTTTGTCAATAAACAAGAGGAAGCATGAAATATGGATTCTTTTTATAACAAAAACACAGTTCTTGAGGCATCAGAGATTTTTATAATTGTTGTGATTTCTGCAAAAAATGTACTTCCATCTAGTGTCAAAATTATCCTGTATTTCGTTGCAGTAATCTTTTTTTCTCAGATAAGTGATTTGTAGGTAAAAAAAAATTATTGAGTCTGTTAAATTAAAATAATTCATATGTTGCAGAAATGCAACAGTGGGAAGTTAAGGGTTAAATATGTTGAAGATCAAAATCCTCTTATTAGCATGGAATAGATGCGAAGAATGGGCTGCAAGGAAACTCTAATGTTGACCTCATAATTTGACCGTGATACTGATTGTAGTCAAAAGATTTTGTGTTAGGCAGAGAAATATATAGAAGGGTTATTTTTTTCGTAAGACCCTATGTGGCCAAATTATGATAAAAAGGAGAACTACAAATGTTTAATAAACAAATAAGCGGTTTTTCTCTAATTTTCTTGAAAAAAAAATAAACTGAATTAACGAGCAATTAATCTATAAAATTATGGCAGAAATTTAGTTTAAAATTCTGCTTTAAGAAAAAAGTAAGGATTAAACAACCATTCTTTATTGATCGGGCTCAAATAAATCTAACATAATATCACTCTCAGTAAGCCCCTAATCCTGAAAAACCTCAAGGAAAAAATGTATCGATTTCTTTTATAAGACGGAGTTGTATAGAAATGGAGAGTAAGGTATATAAAGTTCACCATGATAACAGTGTTGAGTGAATTTGATGGGGTCTGAATATTCCTATTGGAAAATTTTAGTAGTGAATTGAACATGCTGATCACCGAATATGCCTTTTTTTGGAACAATTTAGATAAAAAAAAATGGATCGCGCTTAAGGGGTTAAAAGGTGTAATATGAATTAATAACACGAGAGTTTATTGTGCAGAGTTATAAATTATTTCAAATTCCATTTTCTTAACTGGAAATGACAAAATTGATAGAAAAGAAAAACATGAAAATAAAAACTTGATAGAGTGCTTTTACGTTTTTATAGTATACAAAATGCTTGATATTTAGATGTTTATGATTAATAGTAAATTTAAATTAAACTTTAAGCATAAAAAATGACATTTCACTAATGTATTTTAATTAACAGAAATTATTGTTTGAACGATGTTTCACAATTTATTATACTAGATATGTATATATATGCATTTTTGCCTGAATAAGGCAACTAGGGTTATGAAATTTTGAAATCGGGATTTTGAAGAAAAAACGTATAAATGGATAATATTTTTATATTTAGTATCAGTTGAATTATATAATACATATAAAATGGTTTTATGTGAATATTATGACTAGAAAAAAATATTTAAATTGAAATTTTTTTGGGGAAAAAAAAAGTGAAGAAAGAATGACGTATTTTTAAAACATTCTCCTTTTATGAAAAAAGCTTCGATAATGATAACATTTTACTTATATATAGCTAGGACTTCTATATAACAGGGATTGAAGCAAAATTTATAATTTAGACCTGTATTTATTAATATTTTTTTTGTATCAAACTAAAGAAATTCTAACGAAAAGTACCCGTTATTTTTTCAACTGATTGTAACTCAGAAAACAATGTGAATTTTTCGAAAATTTTGGTTCAACCCCGGTAGGGAGGTCCTAGCTATATATAGACAAAATATTATTATAGAAGCAATTTGATAAGAGGAGAATGATTTGAAAATATGTCATTCTTTATTTTTACCAAAAAATTGCATTTAAATAATTTTTTTACTGTAATAATGTTCTTAATTCTGTCTTCGGCTAATGTTAAAGAATAGGGACCAAATTCGGAATATTTTTTCAGATATAAAAGTACTCAAACATTAATATTATATTCTGGCTTCACTATCCCGTAGAGAATCACTTATTTCATTATGCTACTCATTTTTATCCGAGTTGAAACATTTTTGTTTTATAAAATGTGTTTCGCATTTTTTTTCCTATACCATAATGCTAAATGAGCAATCCCTTTACATGTTAAAATGAAAAACTAATTATTTATGAAATATTTTGAAATTTTAAAAACACTATATTATAAACAAATACATGAGTTATAATGTCACAAATTTTTATGAAAATTGAGGCATTTTTTCTATCTGAAATTATGCTCCACGTCAAGTTCGCGCTCTCGTACATATGGTGAAAACAGCCTTAAAACAAGTTTGTATGTATATTCTCAAATGGCACTAAATATATAAAAGAATTATTCATTGAAGCGCGTTTTTATAATGTTACGATACCGAAAGTAGTTTGTGACCTTAAGTGTGAGTAAATTTCTTCAAAATCACACAAGAAAATTATCTACATTCATTTCAACATAGCCCTTACTCTTACCAGCAATTTACAGTTTTTTCTGTAACACTCTCTTCTTTCAGACTGTGAAATGAGAAAGAAACAAAGGAAACAACCAGCTTAGATGATTTTTATTACGAACAATATATAATTCATACAATGTATACAAAGACCAAAGTTACACAGAATACAGAAAAATTGCATTGGCGAGAACAGATCTCTGATTGTACTTGGTGACAGAACAGTTACAGAGTTTGACACTGAATTGAAAAAGCCAGCGACCGGGTGAGCGACCCGCTCCTGAGGAAAACATCGAGTGCACTAGAGGGCATCGGTGAACAAAATGCAATGTGTGAACATTTTTCTTTTATTTGTTAACTTTTGGTATCACATTTATGTTTGCTAATCGAATGTTGCTTCGTTTTGTTGGCTACTTTTATGTGTGGAATTCAAACAGGTAAGTGCTGTAGCATCATTGCAGTTTTTTTTTTTTTTGAGGAAGACTATTCATTTATGGCAACAATTTATACGACAATGGTGTGTTTACACTTTTTCTAATTGATTGTGTGAAACATTTCGTAGTTAACGATATACTTGAAATAAAGTACGCTATAAATACATATTGCAACAGAATTAACTGATATAGATATTTCAGTATTCTAAGTATTTTTCTAAGGTCATGCAGAAACGTAAATATTTATATATATATAATTCATATAGCTAATCATTCACGTTTTGAAATAAGGGATTAATTTGGCAATTTTTCAGGTTCGGTACCGATTTCATTTTTTTAAATCCGTTTTGGAGACTTTTCTTGCGGTATTATCTTCTTTGTGGTAAAATAGTTTGGTAACATTTTTAAAAGTCACCAAATATTACAAATTCACCAACTTTTATACACCTGCACCCTATATTTTATATTAACTGAAAAATGACATTAGCCCTAAATTTCAAATTAAATATCAGACTGTATAAGATGATGAAAACCAATTAATATTATATGTAATTTTTTAAAAGTATTTTTCTTATAGAGCTCCTGCGCATGCTTCGAATGAGGTTTATTCAAATTTATTGCTCAGTATTCTATTAGCTGGCTTTTAAGCCGATTTATGTAATTTAATTTAAAATCTGAAATCAGAGTCGGTTTTCAAAAATTCTAAGTACCTGATGTTTTTTGTGCTTTTTTTTGAAGAAACTACTATAGAAAATTATTTTGGTTCATTTCCTTACCTTCAAATGATATTTTTGAATTCATAGAACAAGTCACTGATGTTAAAAGAATTAAAGAAAATTTGAATATTCCCTTTATTCAACTATCTATTTTGATTAATTCTAAAAACATTGATGTTTAATCATTAAATTGACAAAATATTTAGCACAAGTTCAAGTCAGACCAAGAAAGTAATAAGATGTAATAAATGTAAATTTTCAGAAAACTATTGCATCAGACATAAAATTTAGGAAAAGTATAACAAATGAACATCTCCATCCACATTTTTTAAGTTTATATATATATATATATATATTCTCTTTTGTGAACTATTTTTTTTAAAATTCTCTTGTAATTAATTTTCTCAATTTCATTTAATTTGGGAATTTCTCTTCCATGCTAGGTATGAAAATAATTTTATACACTTCGTATTATTTCTACAACCACCAAAGGTGTTAATTTTTAACTACCTGTATCCGACCTCTTTTCAAATGGCTGCTTTCACCATTAATCAACTGAATTTTAAAAATTTTTATAATGGAGATAAATTTTTCTTATAATTTGTATTCAATTAAAATATAACTCATTCATTGATTCACTGATTAAGTAATCAACCCACTAAAATTTACATGTAACTTTTATTGGATCATTTTTATTTCATCATTTTCTTAAAGAAAATCACGATGACGAAATCACAAACATAAATCCACCTATTTAAGGATTTTGTAGAAAAAGTTCTTGAACTATGTTCAAAATAGGTCAGATTAATATTTCATGTTTAAGATTGTCAAAATTCTACGGTGTTTGAGCTCGTCAATAAATCATACTGTTGTTTCTTATACTCTTTGATTAATATAGAAGCTTTAATAAGTTTTATGGCTTATACCTATATTATATAAACTAATGTATTTGACATTTATATTTATAAATATGATTTCCAATGAAATAGGAATTTCTCATAACTTAGGATTTGATATTTTTTTAAAGTATTGTTCTTATTTTTTAAAATCTTATTTATAAGACCCCTTTTACTTGTTAAAATCCTTTTTTTTAAACATCTGTCATTCTGATTTATTAATTACTATACTACTAATTACTAATTACTTTTTCCCTTTTGATTTGAAAAATAGAAAATATTTCGATACATTACTGATTCATTTCTGTAGATATTTTTGATGTAAATATTAATTATTTATTGGTCAAACAATGTCATTGAGTTTCTATAAAAATTAAAATTCTGGGCTTAGAATTATTTGTAATTTTCACTGGTTAAAAGACTACAGAAAGTTAAGTGGTTTCGAAGACTTTGTAACTGTCTTTAGCATAAAAAGTTTAATTTACAAGATAAATTATTAACATTTATTCATCCCTTTTTTGCTTATTTTACACAAATACTCTACATTTTTCAATTTAGAAAAGAAGCCTCAAATTTTATTTTTAAATGTTTTATTTTAATTTCAGTATATCAAAAATATAATTAAACCATATTTGATTAAAGTATTTGATCTGCATGTAATCAAAATTTAAAATTTTTATAAATATTTTTCTTTCTCTTTATGTTTCTACATGTACTTTTCATATTCCTTCAATTTACTTGCTATACATTTCTTAAAAATTATATTATTAAAAATTTCCTTGTATTTTGAAGACGTAGAAGATTTCATTTAAATTTTAAATAAAGTTATGTATCAAATCATGTGTTTTTAAGAATTTAATCTAATTTTGAATGCTCCAGATAAAAACCTTAAATCAAAACTAAGTATTTAATTAAAAAGTAAAGGTCATAATAAATATTTAAAACAAATACAAATGCTCTAAAATTTTTAAAGAAGGAAAAATATTGGGAGGATGTTTACAATCATTGCTTCACCCCACACAAGAAACTGATTATTTATATATTTGAAATACACCACAGAATAGTTATTGAAACAAGTACAAATACTAAAATCAAGTAACAAACCTTATGCACAGACAAGCATAACATTGATGTTTGCATGATTTTCAGACAATAATAATAATAATAATAAAACACTAAGCATAATTAAAAAGACAATTCTCTTCCGGGAAGCTGTCATTCAACAATTGGGAATTCTTCTTGCAAATATATTGAAACCTAAAAATCTTATAACACCCTCATTTAATAACTAAATAATACAAAGTTGCATAGGGCATATTTAAGATGTTAAATACATTCATATACATTTAGGCACAACTGTACACAAGTGCGTATAAATATTTTTTATAGACTATCTAAATTTGTTGTTGTCTAAGATTGTCCACTGGATAGCAATAACTAAAGAGAGCAAATGATTAAGCCGAATTGTAATTATTTCTGAAAAAATTATTCGATGAGTAAGCTTCAAAGTTTAAAATTAAAAGAAACATTTATAATTTGTTGACCAATTATTTATTTAAATCCTAGATTTAAGAATTATTGTGCATTTTTCATTTGAACTATACTGTTTCTTTATGTATGAAAATATCCGATAATATTATCTAATTTTTTAGTAAGTTTCTTTTAAGAATAATACACGCATATGGTTTAAATAATACATACATTTTTTTGTGTGCAGAAGTTCAAGTAGAAAAAAATGTCGAATACTCATAAAAATTAAATTCCGAATTAAATTTTTCATTGCAATTTTTAATTAAAGTTTATTTTAGAATAAAATGTGTGTAACAGAAAAAAATTATTAAGATCCTTTTATTTTAAGTGTATAGAATTAGCAAAAGGAATATATATATATATATATATATAACCATATTTTCTCTTTATTATTGCTTAAGGGTTGAGAAATTCACAGTTTTGTCTATTTAAAATATACTATTTAGTATCCGAAATCTTGGACGTAAAATATTCATCATGATGTTTTTCTTTTCTTTTTTTTTACTTTATATACACGGATTATGAAATTTTGCGATTAATAATTTACTCTCAAAGGAAGAATAAAATTTTTATGTTTTATGCTATTTCTTACTCATCAAAAAATTATATCTATAACTGGGGATAACTATTATCAAACAATTTTCATGCTTTGGCTTCAATAAAATTATTTATTTTTTCAATCTAAAAATCGTAATCAATCGAATTACTGACTTAGAAGAAAGAAAATCTTGCTAGCAAAACATAAATTCATAGATATTTTCTAAATATTTTGTTTTCACTTTTGTCAGCAAGCATTTTCATAAAGCAAAATATTTATACCTATAATATAAGTAACGAACATCCAGAAACAATCCACCGGCATGCAATGTAGAAAAAGAGAAAAATTGCAATGACTGTGTGTTATTTGCGATGAAAAGTGTTCTTAAAGGTGCAAAGTATTTACAGATATGAACACGTTATGCTCCATTCATTGCTTTGAATGAAAGCATTTGAAGTTGCCGACATTTTAAATATTCTCTGCTTATTTTGTTCGACGACAACGTTGTGCAGGAATACATATTAACAACCGCTTAGCTGCCTACTGAAGGGAAACGTAAACGATATTTGCGTAAAAACATCGAGAAACAGCCTACTAGTAAGTACATTTTCTAATGTATACACGGAATCACAGTATGATGCTGACACACACAGTCCGACGACATTCACTTGGCAAACACGGATGAATGTACAGTGAATGTTGCAAAAGCGAAGCGTTTCTTTTCAGGTTCAGTGGAAGTGAATACAAACTTCTTGGAACATGTGAGGCGTTGAAAACAAATATTTCATTTCGATTGAAATGACAGTTTCGATGAGTCGCGTGAAGACTTATTTTCGTCTTTATGAACTTCTCTGTTTTGAAATTTTGTATAAGTTTTGCATTATTTATTTATATATATTAATTTTTTTTACCAAGATTTGAAGGAATTTCATGCTACTAGAATACTCTATAGTTTGATTTAATTATCGGGAAAATACTGCCTGATTTAATAGTAATGTTAAGGAATAGGATTTAAACTTGGAACACCTTTTCAAACAGGAAATAATTGTATATAAGGAATAATTCTATTCACTCCAAAATAACTATTATTGAGGAGGGGAAAAAATGGTATTGTGCCACAGTGTTGTATTTTAGTATGGATTTGGCTTTCTTTTTGCTTCATTGTGTTACTTTTCGAATAAAACAAAATACTCATACGTATTCATGAAAAAAATATGTAAGAATTACATAAAAGTATAATGCTTTAAGAAAATTTTTAAATTTAAATGCTTTATTTGAAATGGGCAATCTTAGCAGATTTTAGTGACATTGGGACAATGAAAAGCTATTCGTATTCCTTTTTCTAAACTTCCTCGACTCTCATTAAGGTTTCACACTAATTATCCTTAAAAATTCTAATGCTTAAATTCTTTTTTTTTTTGCTTTTTTTATAATCTAATATACAT
>BMAV01018442.1:88869-102892 GCA_019973955.1 Trichonephila inaurata madagascariensis
CGTAATTAATTAAAAAAAATTATTTTCATAGAAATGCCAGTTGGGTGGTGTATTTGGTTTGAAACTGGCCTTGTACGCTCAGGTTTGTGGGTTCGACCCCAGCCAAGTGGGTGGTTTTCATGATGCAGAAAATCAACAGCGTCTATGTCGTATTATTACGCTACTTGTAAAAGATCCCTTGGATGCCTGTTTGGCTTGAGTACTCTCGGCAAAAGTTAAATTATTGTCAGAGCTCAGGTGCCTTTCTCTGGGGAGGAAGTTGTGTCAAAATTACTTGTGGTGACTGGTATACCCCCTATATGGTACCGCACATGAAAGAGTTGCCAGATCCCGGGGAATGCACTAGGTTTACAATGGTAAACACCATTCCCCAGCTCCATTAGAAATAAAAATAAAAACTAGAAATAACTCATTTTTTTTTTGAAAATTGTGAGCGAAAAATTTTAAATATACTCAAGTAGAAATCTTATTTTACGTAGCTTGCGATTTTTATAAAATTTATAAGAAAAACATATTTAAAATTAAATAACAAGTGATACCTCCTTCTCCCAGGACAAAGTGGATCGAATTTACATTCTGTAAAACATTATTTATACGAGTTTGATCGGGTTTGGTTCCGGAATGACGAAGTTGAGTTATACTGCTGACTGAGTTATACACTTGTGAATATATTTTAAGCAATTATAAAACATTTATTTTAAAGGGGCATCACATTTCTCAAGGTGAGAGATGTTTATATTTTTTCTTATCTGTTATTAATAGACACGATATTGTACTTTGATTCATTACCAGACACAGCCAGAGTGCCATCCAGAGTAAGTTTGACGTTAGTGACTGTTTCAGTGTGTCCTCTGAGGGTAAAGTTGTCGTTGCCTGTCGTCAGATCCCAAACGATGAGGTTGCAGTCCGCCGATCCCGATACCACCAGGGAAGGGCTGAGGGGGGCACACGCAGCACACGTCACCATGCTTTCATGGCCCACCAGCACCTGAAAAAGGGTTAGTTTTTATTTATCAGTAGAACTTTTGAGAAACTGAATACTTTTTCCTTTTCATGCGTGCTTTGGCAAACTTGCGAAATCCCTCGGGCCGGGAGTATCATTTCTTCTTCCACGTGACCTAGATTTGTAGGGATAAAAGATTGACCACTCGAACGTCCCATAATAAAACTAGTTTATTACTCTCTCAATATGTGTTAAGCAAGTCTCAATATGCAAGTCTTCAGGAAAACAATCAGGAGTAATATGACGAAATTAACAATTCTTAGCAAATAGCGCATTAAATCCTACTCACTATCTTTATGATAAATTAACCTCCGAATCTTTATCTACAGCCGATTCCTTAACTAACTAGAGTCTGCTCTATATTTAAAGTTTAATAATCTATCGCTTACCGATATTCCACGGCGATCAGCTATCAAGCTTTGTATTTTCTATATATCTTATTCTCCGACTTGATCCGGCTACTATGTAACTTTCTGGATTTTAACCTTCAATATGACTCCTATAATACTCTCTGGCCTCCAGCCTTCTTCTCTAAAACCTCTCTAAGACTTCTCTCACGAATGTTAAAGCTCCAATATATATAATCATTCCTAATCTGCATATCGCGTTTTCTTCTTGAGTTGGTTGGAATGAAATGCCATTCTGGCCTCAAAGATTCCCCAAGAGGATTTAGTGACAAACTATGCCATCAAAATTATTTGCGACCCCTTACCCCCAGCCAGTGACGTCCTAAGACTTCTCGCGACCCCGGGCCCCTACACGAAAGTAGACCTTCTGCGACCCTTTTGAAAAGACTATATATAGCACACTTTGTCAAATACTTTTGAATAAATTTATTAGAATTTTGTGCAAAAGATCGTAACAGCAATTTATCTTCAAAATTTCAGTAAAAAAGAGATTTGTTATAGTCAATAAAACTCTCCAGAAAACAGCAAAAGGGTAAAAAAAGTCCGACTTAGTTAAATATGAAGCTAAACAGAGCTTGATCTATAAATATGGTGGGTTTAAAAATGTACAATTAGTAGAAAATATTTTATATTGTATTAAAAAGCTTTAAATGCCTTTTCTGAGAAACTATGTTTTTCAATTTTTTGCTTTTCGGTAAAGTTCACTATACAGGATTTCTTTTTAAAATATTGAATTGAAATCTTCTCAGAAAATGTTTTATTTAGTTTTATCTGTAATATATATAATCTAATCTCTGTGTATATATTTATGTATTTTATTGCATATTTTGTGACAAAATAACATGTTTTTTTGTAAAAAATTGAATTCTTGCATAAAAATTGACATATTTTAGGAACTTTCAAAAGCATTGCAAATCTCATAGTTATAGCACAAATATAAAGATGCTATTTATATACTGTATAAATATTATTCGAATATATTAATTAGAATTTTCAATACAATAATTTTAATACAATTTTACCATAACTGAAATTTTTCACTAAAATTTCACTCATAATTTCCAATATATCCAAAATTATTGTTAATTTTGCAGAAAATGTATTTGAATTCCTAGTTTTATGCCCTATTTCAAATAAAAAAGTGTTTATTTAATTGAAAATGTATATACTTTAAACAAAGTGTTCCGAAGGTAGTCACATACCTTAATAATTTTAAACCCCAACATGTTTAATAATTTGATGAAAAATTTGACAAATAACAGCTTTTGCCACCAAACGATCTATGTTATTTTTAAACGGATATTCAGTCGATTAAAACAATCGAGAAAATTTTCAATGGTGTAATATAATTTCAAAATTAAGTTCATTATTGGTGAAAGCAGACGTTATATAGCCTCCCTGGTGGCTAATAATGAATTTATCTTGAAATCTCATAATTTTGAACAAGAGACTAAATTAAAGCTTACAATTATATTCAAGCAATGTTGATTGTAATTATAATTTAAAATTAGTACGAGTATATTTCTAGTCTTACTCTGCACTTTTTAAAATATAATTATAATCAACCATTTTAAATTCTGCGCACAAATTAATATTGCACAAACGGTGGAACGTTTCTATGTAATGAAAGCAGTCCGAGATGGTAATTCCGCAGCAGAAATAGAGCTGCTTTTCCTCTTGTTACCTTCCTAAACCTGTTGGAAAATAATTCACGATCTAGTAGGCGGGTTGGCGATCGTAAAAGAAATTTTATGGCCCAGGTAAATGTCGCGGGGTCAGATCCACCAGCTTTATCTGATGCAATTTCAGTACGCACTTTTAATTTATGGTCGTTTGAAGCAAACTTATAAACATGCTTGTTTCTACGTATCATAGATTGCTGGTTTGATTAAAGTACACCTACGAAATACTATCTACTGATCAGTTTTTTCATCAGTCAAAATATTTTCACTTAACTTTAACAAAAAAGCAATGCAATAATTTTTTTTTAATGAAATTGAAGGTATTCTAAGGAAAGTAAATGGTTCGAGTTTTATGTCTTTTAAACTGCAATTCTTGTGTAAAAACAGTGTCTACATAATGTTTAAAGTCTAGATCTTTTTATTTTATTGATGGACGTTTATGAATATTAAAAATTGTGACTCCCTTTTCTTACAGTTACAGTTACAGGTTTTGTGGAATATGGAACAACAAAGACTGTTACTCCATATTTTATTTTAACTCATTAATAATAGTCACGTGCTACACACGTTAGAATCGAGTCACAGGTTCGAATCCTGATTCTGTTATTGAGTTAGTGAGACACTGAACTCTAAGGCCACTCAAGGGCTATTGGCACCCAACATTGTAATTTTGAATCGTGGTCAAGTGACGAGGATGGCCACTTAACTGGTACTCCAATCTCTAAGCTTCTCCACTACTCCAATGTGAAGACAGTTGGCCACGGCAGATTTAACGTTCATTAGCTGTTCTACACGATGGGTCTTCAGTGGCATCAGGACTCGAACACGCAACTCGACAATGTTGGCCACGAGTTCGTGACCAGGATCACTAAGCTATTACGGCTATGCTGACATTGTTAAAGAGTTGTCGAGTGGAATATTAAGGTGTTTCACGCTCATTGCATTTTGAGGGAATTGATTATACCCAATCTATTTCGGCAAAATTCTGATAATCAAAACTCAGAATTGTAGATGTCGGTAATTTGCACCGATGAGCTTGCAATGGATATTCGTCAGCATCCGTCGTGTAATTAATTCTCTTGAAAATATTTTTTTTTGTCTCCAGCCGTTTAAACAAGTTGTGTTGAGTTGCACGGGAATTTTCATGACTATTGTTAAGTATTGTGAGCCTCGTCTCGCCAACAGTCTACGTGCAGTAGTAGAAAAATGTTTAGTAAAACGAATCCGAATTACTGTAATTACAATCAATGATGCGAAGTATCGACAAATAAATTTATTTGTTAGTAATTACATAAAGTAGTAAAAAAATCTGACACCGCGAAACATAGAAAAAAACATTGAATGAAAGTACTGAATATGATGATCATTTCTTTTTCCTTCCCCTATATTTTTGCCTTATAATAAAGATGGAAAGTCAAACTGTCGATCCAATACTTTCTGTACTACTAAAACTCTTACAGAAAATATTAAATGGTTTCATTGTGTGTGCCCAGCGATAATATATTCGTAACCGAAACAATGATTCGATCTAATCAGATTCAGCTATATGGCATAGTTTCATTCAAATACGCGCTTTCATTTATGCACTTTAAAAGTTCTGATAATAAATCAGTCTAAAAGTTACTGAATATAAAATACCGTGGAACTGAATATAAAATGTATGAATAAAGAGCAGGATTATCGATGAGATCGGCGTCTTCCCCATTCGTCGTTCGGTTCCCTAACGGAACACTTGAAGCATCACAAAGGGGGATTTCATTGAGACATTTGTATTCACTCAGGAAATCCCGCTTCAAATGAATAATTGATAATTCACTCAGAAATTCTCAGTTGCAAGTGTTATTATTATTAAGCCTGGTAATAAATGAATGGGAATAATTCATGTTAAATAATAATATATATATGTGTGTGCTTTGTATAATATCTGGGAGATTAATGTATCAATAGAGATGATTATGTTTGTCTATTTGTTATACCCACGAATATAGTTATTATATTGTTAAGAAGAGAGTACACATGCTTCACACGCGTACCGTAAAATCCGGCGTATAACGCGCACTTTTAACACAAAAAATAAGATAAAAATTTACGGATGCACGTTATACACCGAGTATAAAAATGAGAGCTTTAAAAGTGAAAGAACAGATTAGCATAGAAAAAAATTAGACTTCTATATGTATCGAAATGCTGTTTATTTAAAAGAAATCCACATTTCTTATGAACTAAAAGGGTTGTAGCTCTAGAAGTATATTATTTTTTTTTCTAAAGCTTGAAATAATACCTCGAATAAATTACTTAAAAACACAAGAGCATTGTGCACGTACATTTCAGATTTCTTCGTAAAAAGGGGGTGCTCGTTATACGGCGAATACACCTAAAAATTAAAAATTGCTGCTTGAAAGTATGGATGCGCGTTACGCGCCGGATTTTAGGGTAATTAAAACACGTCAAAATTTTATACAGGGTATTCCCCCCTTCCGAAAAAATAGCGCTCATATTCTGCACAGCCAGATTCCTCGTTGGGAATTCAATGCCTAGAGATCTGTACCTGTATGATCCATAATTTATGAGACAAAAATGGAAAATTATGATGAACGGATGAGGATGCATGATAGTTCATGAAGGGGCTTTGGCGCATTTCAGGGCTCCTGTACGTGATTGGCTGGATATGGCATACTCCGACCGGTAGATCGGACGCGGTATTCTAGTTGTATGACCACCACGATCACCAGATCTCACACCACTGGATTTTTTTCCTGTGGAGAAATCTCAAGGATTTGGTGTGTAGACGAAGTGACAACATAAACGCACTTCGTTGCACTTCTGCATACTGATTGTACTTCGGCGGACACCAGGCTGGTAGAACATGTGGCCTCATCCTTTCCACGGCATGCTCAAGCCTGCCTTGATATGAACGGTGGGCATTTTGAACCATCTGCCTTACAGATGTTCAAATGTGATGAACATCTCTTACAGATGAAACTTATTTACGAATACTGCTGTTGATGTGTTCAGTGAGTGAGTGAATATTAACATCGCACTGTTCAGCTATACGAGGGCTTTTGGCGACGGACCACGTAATTTTGAACCACAGTCAAGTGACGTGGACGACACCTGAGTGGGCACCCCCTCTCCTAACTACCACATCCCACCAACGGAACGACGTTTCAGCTCTCCACAGATTTAACTTACATCACTCTCCTACACGGTGGGTCTTTAGTGTTACTGGGCTCGAACTCGTGACAAGGTCAGCCACGATCCGATACTTTGACCCCTCGGCTACCGTAGCCACGTTGATGTGTCCAACACCGGCTTGCACAGGCTGTAATGTCATACTTTGGTTTCGCATTTTTCTCATAAACTATGGATACAGGTATAGTTCTTTTGGAATTTTTTATGTACTCCTAACAAGGAATATAGCTGTGTAGAGTTTGGGTACTATTTTTGGGGCACCCTGTATAAAAATAAGAGTTATTTTTGCAAATTAATTCTGTATTACAAAATATTGTATAAATTTGTTGAGTTTTTTGTATTTGTTGAGTTCATCAACTATAAAAAAGAATATTTTGTTAAGGAATTTAATTGTATGCAAGTGAAATTTTTTAAAACTTTCTTTGTCAATGTTGTAAATTTATGGAACGACAACGAATTGGTTAGACTTACTGGAATATTTAAGCAGTTTACGGTAATAATTTCTTCAGTTTGCTTTAGTGTATTTATATAATTTGCATAAATCATTTTAGTAATCATATTTGCTAAATTAATTTCCTTTTCAAATTTCAAGATTTGCTTTTGAATTTGGGATTCATTTTTCTTAATCATAATTACAGGTATGGCGCAGTATAATTAGAGATTTTTAATTAAAAAGGTTTTTAATTTGATTGTGTAAAAATTATTTTTTAAAAAAAATATTTGTGCATAAATTTTTTGACTTATACACACATTTATACCGGTTATAAATCTTATTCTATAAAAAAAGTTCACTGTAATTGTACCAACAACAACGATAAATATTTAATGCTAGTTGGTATTAAATATTTCGTGAGTTGGATCGGTTCAAAAACATTAAAAAGGGATTTATTTAATTTGAAAACAATAGATTGTTGTAAAAGAGATTTGTCTTCGAGAAAAAACAAAATAAAGGATGCATTCATGGATAAAAAGTCTTTGTTTAGACACTTGTGCCAATTAAGAGGAGTTTTACTTTTGATCTCTAGATTAAAAAAAACCCTACCAAAATATAAGCACGTTTTTTAATAATAATTAATGTAACTCTTAATTCAGATTAACTTATTTACAACTTCAACTTTTTTCAGAATTAACTTCTGTAACTTATATGTATATGTCGTATATTAGATCGTTACAGACAGATTAAATTAGTAATCTTGTAATGGATACGTTGTAGTTTTTCTATTCCTGTTTCTTACCAATGCCGCTTTAGAACTACGTTTGAATTACAGATATGGAATCGTACAATTCTGAAAAATTGAGAGTTTTATTTCGTTTGGAAAGAAAAAAATATTCCAAATTCTGATTACATTTAAGAAATGTTAAAGAAAAGATTTTTCGTTTTTAATTCAGATTACGTAAATATGTTACATCATTAGTCTCAAAAGAGAGAAAAGGCGTTCTTACCTGAGTAAGTTTTCCACTCCCCACTTCCCAGACTTTCAGGGACATGTCGTTAGAACCGGTGACGATGGTCTGGCAGTCGTAGGTGACTGTGTAGCAGGTGATCGCGTCACTGTGACTCACAGATTTTTCGGATTCCATGTCCGTAACGGGCCAGAATTTTAGACTGATAGAAAAAAAATATTAAAATTACAACATATTTGTATTCAAAAGAGATATTGATAATGTTTATTTATCTAGATATTTTAAAACATCTACGAAAAATAATTTAATTGAATATTTACGCATTGCTAGCCAATTAAAACTGCAATAACATAAAGGAAGGATAATACAAATGTCAAACGTGAAAGGAAGAAGATGCTATTATGTACAAATGATTAGCATTTAAGCGGAATCAGATGATTCTGAAAGGAAAACGGCATCTAACTCTGCATAAAAGGAAAGTTATATAGCGGGATTCTCTTTCGGTTGTTTGCGAGAAGATCGTGTTAAGCCTCGTAAAAGAAGTGGAAATCGGCGGCCAATACATGTCGGAATTCCATAGCGGCAGTATACTCACCAATTGATAGAGCAGTGTACCTTTCAACGATTAGTTTGAATTCAATGAAAATCTTGCGAATATGGAATTCATGGGTTCTGAGGTCATACTGAACGCTCTGCAGGTTATCGAAGTTCCCTTACCACAAACACCCGAGGACACAAATATGTTGTCAGGTAGGCCCTGCAGGATCGCATAACCACATAATGGACTTTGAATTAGGAAGTAGGCTTGTTTGAAACAGGATAAGAAGCACGGGCAGTTGGATGACGACTAGAGCATCACGAACTGTTTGTACTGCCCCAATTATTTCTTTTCTTCGCACTGTAGCATAAAGATGATTGGTGACAGTGGTACTCCCAGTGATAGTGCTGGAGGAGCACCATGACCTCTTTTCAGACGAATCCTGGATTTGTGTGCAGTATCATGATGGACATATCCATATCTGGAGAAACCGAGAAGGACGCACGTGACATGCAATATAATTGCATATGAAGTCAATAGGTACACAATACCAACTTTTCTTGTCCGCATCGCTGATAATTTAACAATCAGTGTTACAATTCTCAAATACCAATGCACAACCGCATTTCACCCGTAGGTCATCCTGACCTACCTTGACCCAGAGTGTTCGAATGTTGCAATGGACAGCATTTTCTAGATCTCTCACCCTTTGAAAACACCCGGTCGTAGACTGCTGGACAACTTGACCATAACCACTCTCCAGCTACTGTGATTGATGAGAAGATTCAGATATGATAAGATGATCCAGCTTCTAGGTATGAAGCAGCATGGATTGACTTGCCGCATGTGTAATACAAGTTTTGTTCGACTTGATATCTAATCGGGTTCGAGCCGGTTTTGCTGCCAGAAGTGGTTATTATTTGTTACTGATGATGTGAAACAATTCTTTGTTTTTAAAATCAGTGATTGTATGATATTTGCAGGAAATAAACAGTTTTTGATACTTACCTGCAGTCATTTTTGCCTCCAACGGCGAACACCATATTGGCGTGCACGGCGACATTCTGTGAGGGCTTGGTACACACTACGAGTTGAGTGCCAGTATCTGCTTGCCACAGGCGGTGCTGGCTCATTGAGTCGACGGACAAGACCCGCCGACTGTCAGATGTCACTGCGACAGCCGTTACTTTACATGTATGCTCCTGAGAGAAAACGAATGGGTTTTTCATTTTGAATGGGTTAACACAGCGTTTTTTAAACTGTGGGGCACGCCCCCCTTGGGAGGGGGGGGGGCTTGACAACTCTACGAGGAGGGCGCAAACATATTGAAAAGTCGAAAAAACAGAAGATTATTTAAAAAAATTAATTAACTGAAAGTAAACAAAATACATTCTGACACAGTAAAAAATAAAATACACATTTACACTGATATATTACACTTATAAATGTATTAGTGCTACACAATGTATTTTATAATTAATTTAACAATACTAAGTTAGGAACATGTTTAATAATTACCAGTGACCTCATGGGACTGTCATACATAAAATGATATACAACAAGTTACACTTATCTTGATAATTTGAACGGTTTATAATAAATCCCTTAACTGCCAAATAAAAGTTACGCTATTAGCTTCCAAATGCCAATCGTTTTTCACGTAGGCGTGCGTATAGGATATATTGGAGGGGCGGAATAAAGAAGGAAATAATCTGAAATAATTAAATCCTTCGCAAACAAGGTTCTTTTATTACACTCCAAAACCATCGAAAAAATTTTATGAATAACAGTGCACAGAAAAGATCGTACTTCGGAAAAACGTATATTTACGTCAGGGGAAATTAATGCTTTGGCTGAGCGAGACGTTTATAAAGGCCGGTTGCACTTTAGAGGTTAAAGTCGTATCGTAGTTGTAGCATCAAAGTATAGTATTATTGAATTCAATACATTGTTCTTGTATGAGGTGGGGGAGGGCGCTATGAAAACTATGATTGAATATTGGGTCTCGAATATTGAAACTTTGAGAAGTACTGGGTTAATCTCTTGACTGCCGATGAAAAGTAATGCTATTGGCTCCCCAGTGCCACCGCTTTCTCCATAAGCACGCATATGCGGTGTTTTGGGAAGAATAAATAAGAAAATACTTTTCTGAAATAAGTAAATCCCTTGCAGACACTGTCGAGGTCATTTTATTGCACTTCAAAACTTTTGGACGAATTTTCCTGATAGCTGCGCAAATAAAAGTTCGTACTTCAGAAAGACGTATATATTCATCAAGGGCATTTAAGCACTGGTCTAGCTAGGCGTATATATACGCCAGTGGCACACTTGAAAAGTTTATAAAAATACATTTGTCATAACGTTAATATGCGATGTGTTATGTCTATTAATAACTATGGCCGAATTCCAAACGTAGGCATACATTTTTCCTAAAACTGTAAAGATAATGAAGGAATTTAAACTATGTGCTATAATTAAAAAAAATTAAGATTTCTCATCTTTATCTAGTAGGAGTAATTTAAAACATCTTGTTTTATACAAATAAATGAGTTTTTGGTAGTTATGTTCATATTCCATTTTGTAAAAAAAAAAAAAAACATCACACAAAAACACAAAATGCAATGTTGAAAATTTTGATGGTTTATCGTGGCAATCACGTTCTGATTCGTCAGTTAATTAAAAAGAATAAGATAAATCGTTAGGAAAATTCTATTTATACGATGAGATAATTCATTTTTAATCAATTCAATGCTTTCTGTTTAATTAATTCTTGTATTAGGCCCTTGCACATATTTTTGAAACTGGTTTATTTGTTATTTTATTAACATTTTTCACACACACAACAATGAAAATATAAATCAAAGTAAGTAATATAGGCTATTGAATTGTTATAATGGTGCCGTAGTAACCTTGTAGAGTAAAGGTCAAGTGGCCGGCTATCGTAAATTGAATATTTAGTTTAAAAATATTACTTTGAATATATTAATGGAATATGTACTGCTTATACTAGGTATAACATATACTAACTAAGTATACCAACCTAAGTAACCTAACTAACTTACTAAGTGCAATATTTCCTTCGAAGATAAGGGTTTTTAGCTCAGCGAGATAATAATAATAATAATAATAAAAAAAACCACACACACTTAACGCTAATGTAATTTGGGAGTCCTATCCATTAAATTTCCTGGTGTAAAATAGACTGAATTGTTACATATTATTTAAGAAACTGGACATCGAAGTCGTAAGGAGATGTGAAATGGACACTGAAGAATGATGTCGTTTGTTAACTTAATGTGATTGTAGCGGGCTATCTCGCGAGGTTCCTTCTCTAAATTAACCTAGGAAACACTTTACTCACAAAATTATATGTTTATCCAAAAATAGAGAATTTATTCTTTCTGTTGTTGTGACTAATGCCACCTGTCTGACGATGTCAGATCGAGGCCCACGAAATTCATCGTGTCAAAGGGCTAGATGTATGCCAATAGTTAACCGTAGCTTTGAGCACCATCCAGTTGACAGTACGCTTTAGCTCCGTTCTACCCCAATTTTGAGGAAGAACACCCTAAGGGTGGTCAAGGACCTCCAACCTCACGAGAGTACTTGCAACTCGACGGCTATTTAGAGTAACCCCATGCCGCAAAGGCACTATACGTTTTCAAACATCCATTTCTTATCCGGGATTCAAATCTTGGCCCTACGGCACAGCAGTCGCTAACCACTATACCGGATGGGTGACTGGTTTGATTTGTAACAGTTTTTTATCATTTTGTATAAGCGTCTCTAGGGAAAATATTTCTTTAAACCCTAATCGCGCTTAAGTCATAACTTTCTATCAGGTCATTATTGTTCATGCTTGAGTGGGTTTGGGTTTGAATTAGTTTCTGTAGATCTGTGTTCAAGAACACAATTAATAACAAACTTGATTATTTTTATTATTACGGTCAAATGGATAAGACATAATTTGTGTGAGTTTCTATCTTACTCTCCTAAAACTTTCCCTCTAAATGATAGCTCTTATGTTACTTCGTAGTATCACACTAATTAGCAATAAATCAATCAAAAAGTGAAGACTGATGCACGATTTATTGATTAATTGTTCATAAATAGATTTTAAAGTCGTGCAAGGACTATTGGCAACGAGTCTCTAACTTTTGAGTCACAATTAAGTGAGGAGAACGACTACTCACAGAGTTGGCACCGCACTCTATAAGGCTTTGAAGGCTTCAAGAATGGTATCGAAAATTCGACTTAAACATTGTATCTTCACTGGCCTATTAATTTGTGATTTGTGTGTGAGCTATTGGATTACTACTGGGTTCACATTTAGGACCCTTGTGAGAAATGTATTGGTTATTTATATATATATATATATATATATATATATATATATGTTCAAATTTTCACTCGTAAATAAAGTACTTTCTTTTCGTCCATTTGACTTAAAGTTATTTTTAATATTACTTGTTTTTTATTCAATAAAGAATATTTATGAATCTTAATATAGTGTTTAACATTTATACACAAGATGTCACATATGAAATATTAAATCTGTTTTTTATTTTAAAAATGTTGAAATAATTGCAAAGCGAGAAATAAAGAAAAATAGGATCAAGAATAAAATTAAAACGGCTATTAAAAAACTGAAAAAGAAATTAAGTAAAGAGTGCAATTTATATCTCTCAAGTAGATAATTAACACATAAATGCTTAGTATATGCTGCTGATATCTTATGGATGTACTCAAAAAATTAATTAGAATTTGTGGAAAACTAATCATTTAAAATAATAAAAATACGATTAGCTGCATTAATTCTAAGATAAAAGCTTTTAACATAGTAATTAGCTGATTAATTTGAGTTAAGCTAAGAAAATATTCAATCCTCTTATCTTGATTAATATAGCTATTAATGTACATGCTTAGTCATAAAGTTTCATTAAAGGCTGTCCAAAGTTAATTCTAATTGTTGAATAAAATTTAAGTTTATTATCAATACGTTGAACTATTAATTACTTAGATTTCTAAGTACTGAAATTTTAACTGATTTAAATAGCGCAGAAAATTATAACTTATTTTTGATACCCGATAAAACAATATTGAAAGCTTTTGAAAATTGTGTCGATGCTCCTTCTATTATGTCACTTTAAGCTTATTTAGTAAATGTTAAATAAGTAAACTTCATCAAACGGAATCGCTATGTGTCCTGCAAAGTTATTACACTGGTGTGCAAAACTTAATCAACAATGTAAAAATTTAGCAGATAGCCATGAAATTGCAGAAAAGGAGGTCTGGAGATCAGTAAAAGGAACACGTAAGTCAGTAGAAACGTCATGCGTATGCAAATATCAGGAACAAAACGTCAGAAGCGATGTGAGCGTACGCAAAACGCGTGATGTCGGCGCGCGCTGCTCAACAGTAGAATGAAAGGAAGGACGGAGACACAATTCACCATATTCTCTGCAAGTGTCAGTGAGTCAGTTCGTGAAATATGGCTAGAAGAAATCACCTGGACGACTTCACACGTGGAAGAATGATCGGAAAGCTGGAGGAGGGGCGTACTGTCACCAGTGCAGCTGCACAGTTCGGAATCAACAAAAGTGTCGTTTCGCGCGCTTGGCAAGCGTTCCAAACCACAGGTACAGCTGTTAGAAAGGTTGGTGGTGGCCGCCCGAGCACGACAACTGCAGGGGATGACCGATATATCATCCTGCAGGCGAAAAATGGTCAACAGCAGTCAGCAAGCGCCATTGCTAAGAAACTCTGTACAGCAACAGGTCGACAAGTGTAGCGGTTT
>BMAV01018442.1:114550-134850 GCA_019973955.1 Trichonephila inaurata madagascariensis
ATCTCTGGGTTAGTCTCGGGACTTATTGATCCATGTGTTATATATAAAGAAACACTTTAATTTCATCTTGAATAACATTTTAATTTGTAATGGTCCTGACTTTCAGGATTCATGCGTAACTAATAGCTAGCTAACCCTCATAACGTGATAATTTTAATCGTATCTCGTAGAAAATTAACAGCTTGCATTTTTTAAAATAAAATTACATCAGAATCTATCGAACGATATCTCTCCACCAATCATAATCTCCATCTACGGAAGTCACGTGGATCCCAGACTTCCTGTTGCCGTTTCACACAAATAGCCAGTACTCTTGAAAACTCTTTCCCTTTGTATCTTTGTCTTGTCTTCATAATGTGAAACGTCGCAGCTGCTTATTGTAACTGCTATGTATTTGTGTTAATCACCGTTAGTTACGTGTTTGTTGTTAATCGTATGAGCATCTAAATGTAAAATAAAACAGATTTACTGCAACAAGATGATTCTTCAACAATCTAACATCCTCCATATACACTTCCATTATCGGCCAAGGGATCTATCATCTAGTTATTAAAATAAATAATACCACTCGCCCCGTAAGGTTTTACACATCCACACATATATATTCTATACTTTGTCCGAGATAAAGCGTAAAGCGAAGCATCATTTACTAATAATTTATAAAGTATATCATTATTATTTACTAAATATGTTTTTTTGGTATCCTGAATGAATTTGCAACTTAGTACGAAACATAAAGACACGTACCAGTCTGGCACTCTGAATACCAGCGGCTAGTCTTCATTCTTCTCCCCACCAGATTTAAATTATCTCTTGTTACCTACCCACAAATGAAAATTCCAAAATCGAATTACACTGGCGTCGACGGAATCATTTGCAACAAATCACGTCTGGTCTTAAAATAACTATTCGCAGGGATCTTTGACTGCCATAAACAAACTGCATTCACTCGGAAGGGTGTTCGGATCAATAAATGCGACGGAGCAGAAGACATTAATCGGGGCCTGAGGGCGAATAGAATTCGTTCGAATGGGTGATGAGGAAGTGAATAGAAAGGGCCGATTCATTTGGAGTGTTGACGCTGCCCCATCGATTCGAACGGCGATCTTTTCGGTGATGCTTCCGGACCACTTCATCCGAGGCCGGATCCGTCACGCTCCCTCGGACTATCCGGCCGATAGTTTTCTCGTTAGCATTGCCGGGTGAGGGGCATATCAAATATCACTCTGGTTTCTATTCGGAGGGATTCGGAGAGGCAGGAACTGTAGTGGAAAAGGATAATTATTTTAATAAAAGTGGGCCCACGAGCATCATGGGAATGGGTTATGAGTAACCTTTCCTTGCGATTATGTTTTTTGAAAAGTAAATGGAAGCATTATATGTTAGTGACATTAATTAAAAATTGATTTTAAAAGTTGATAAAATATCTAAAGGGAGGGAAATAATATTGTAATACTATCATCAGATGATTTTATGCAAAATAGCAAGCATTACAGATATAATGGAAATATGGGGTTGATTCAAAAATCCATATTTTCTAAAAGTTCGGTTTAGGTTCGAAAGTTCTACTTGAATTCACTGCAAATGTTAACATGCATTCAATGGAAACAAGGAGTATACTGCATGCATAAAAGTTTAAGCAGTTCTGAGGTACGAACTTGTGGACGCCATATGGGACGCCATACAGGGTGATTGTTTTAAAAAACGGACATGATTCAGAGCCACCTGCAGCACGATCTAATAACCGTAAAGACAGCGAACTTGGTATTGAGACTATTAATGGTATGTGTGTGTGTGTGTGTGTGTGAGAAGATTCCGTGAAAAAAAAGTTCCAAAACACCCGCTTACAGAGGTATTTATGACGCTGCTGTAATTTATCCAATCGAGAATCCACGTAAAATATGGGCTAGGAAGCAAAATCCAAATTTATGTTTTCGTATGCGACAACCGCATGAGTAATTTGGGCTGTAACAAGTAATATATGAATTTTTTTTTAATTCAACTCCTACTCTTAGATCAACAAAGAAAAATTGTATTTTAGCTACTTTTTTATTAAATAGTTACAATTAATATAAATATGTATATACATAGGACACAATCACAACATTAAGTGGCAATTCATTTTAATTAGTTATAATTAAATTATCGTATTTTTACCCAAAACAATAGTGCATAGAAAATTGCAACTCAAACGAGCGCTTTAAAATGTGAGAAAAAAACCTTTTCAAGTTTTGACACAAGTAGCCAAAAGGGTCACTAAGTCGCCAAAAATGACGCCAACGTGGCTGTATTTGTAATTCTTTGAATAATTAGTTTTAATCAATTAATTTTTATTAAATATAATTAAATTACTGCATTGTCATCCAAAATAATCCTGTATATAAAATTTCAGCTCAATGGAGCGCTTTAAAATGTATTTTATTAACGATTGTAAATTCCACGAAGATAAATAAATAAATATATAGAGAGTGTGAGCTAACAGAAGGAATTGAAAAATACGTAGACAGCACCGAAGAATAATATTCTCAGTTGAAGGAAGCCGACTCAAGTGAATGTGTGACTTGAATTGTATCAGGTCGCACATTATTGGTAAAGCTGTATTATTTTAATGATTTCCATTTCCTCGTAAGCTTAGAACCCCACACAAGCTACGTAAGGGAGCTCTATCTCTTAATACTTTGAGAGGGACAATTAAGAAGCTCGAAGAAATAGTCACTGAAAATTCGTTCAGATAGAAGATTTAAACCTGCGTCACAGAAGTGATAACACATATTGTAATTGCAAATGTCGATGGGTAATGTAACCATTGCTAGTGCACATATAACAAACAATGTGGAGTGACTTGGATGGACATATTGGACAATGTGGAGACCTTGTGACTTGTTGCGTATGTTCGTAGGAAATGTGCTGAAAATGAATGTTGCAGTCTGTGAGAACGGTGGCTGTATTGAATACTGTCGAAATCTCGGGGAAGTGAATGTAGTAAATAAAACCTAGCATTTCACTATTATTTTGCATGTGTTTTTGTGTGTGTTGCTTTGGTCTCTTCCCTAACTCTTTTTCAATTCCTATCATTAGCTCACTATCTCTATATATTTATTTAGATATTTATCGTTAATAAAATACTTTCTATTCATCCATTCAAAATAGGAATTGATTTGAAATTTTTTTAATATTACTTGTTACATTGTAAATCGCCATAAAAACCCCTATTGGTGATTTTTGGAACTAAATATTTTTTTCTCACGAAATCTAATTACCCATTTTATCATTCGTCTCGATACCAAGTTTGCTATTGTAAGACCGAGCTATAGATGGCTAAGTATATTGTCAGTTTAAAAAAATCCCCTTATATATATATATATATAAGAAAATTTTATAGATTGAATAATATATATATATATATATATATGTAAAATACATCAACAGTCATTTATTGTTAATTAACCTAATTTGGCAGACTCTTACGGTCTTTTAAAAATCTAACATCCCTTTTTAGCAGTTTTCCCCCATATTCCTATAACACGAAGGAGAATTACGAAAGTTTACAGCGTCGTTTCTCATTGCTAGAATTTCAAACTGAAAAAATTTAAATGATTCTGAACTTGAAAAATACATGGAACACATGAGATTTCACAAATACAGCAGTAATCGTTCTCTATAGTTTCTTCTTTTCACCGATATTTAACCGGTCAGTATTTATCATAATATTTTTTAAACTTTTTTTCAAGACTCCTATACCTTTTTTGGTTCTGGATTGACTCTCTCATCCATTTGAAATGAAAAATTAAAAAAAAAAAAAAAATCCTCCTTAGAACAGAAAAAAAAAATATTTTTCGAAGTTTAGACTTAAGAAAAACTTTGAAGTATTCGCTGGAACTTCTGGCAAAGAAAACAAATGCTAAATTTCCACACAGAATTTAGCGTGAGTCAGCAAAAAGTTTTTACTTTCGTTGAACCCACCTGAGACCGCAAGGGATCCGTCCCTGGAGACCGCGACGCAGGTTACAGGTTCCAGGTGTTTGTCTTCCTTTCGACTTCGCGACTTGGGCACAAACGTGTCCTTCTTACAAAAGAAATTCCACACCACCACCTTGTTGCCGCCGCATGAGATCAGGAAACGATCGTTATCCTGGGCCTGCAAAAATACAAACGAAAATCTCAATTTCGTAATGCACACACTTAAATCGAAGCTCATGAACAATATTTTTCCATTCATTTTGAAAATTTAAATTAAGGCTGTCTTCAGTAAAAGTACGAGAGCTTGAACTAAACGCGAAGCACATTTTTAGACAGAAAAAATGCCTCGATTTCCAAGGAAATGTGCAATATTATAACTCATACCTCTGTTAACAATATAATGTTTTTAAAAATACCAAAATATTTCATGAATATTTTCTTTTTTGTTATAATACGTGAAGGAATAGCCCTTTTAACATTACGGTATAGGAGAAAAAACGCGAAACACATTTTATACATGAATGAACACAGTACGGAAAACACCAGCCGGAATGAACTGGAAGAATACATTGCAGTAGGTGATGATTATGCATGTACAGCCCCAATTACGGCAGACAAAGACATTTTGGAAGTTGTTCAAAGAGCTTAAAAAATATCATTGATGCGGATTCCAACGACGAAAATGAGGTGAATAATGCAACTCCTGCTGCCACATTATCCGAAATGAGGAACGTCATGAAAAGTATGCGCAGTTATTTAGACGCACATTCCGATGGTGAAATGAATAAAAAAATGGACTATATCGAACAAATTGTTGATAATTCGATACTAAAAAGCAATGCGAAGAAAAATATCAGATTATTTTCCAAAAACACTGTAAATGTTTTGTTTTCAAAAAAATTTGAAAATTTTATATACAATTTCTTGTTAGTGTTTCATCAATTTCTATTAATATAGGCATGTATACAAACCTATGTAAATGGAATAAACTCTAATAAACTTAATTTTGTTGATATACGTTTTTTTCGCAACATTCTCTAACATGAAATTCTTTTAACTCGAAAAAACATTTCAATTCCTTCAGTTTCATGTTAAGCGATTTCTATTGTATATATAAATTAACTCAAATTAAAACATAAACTAGCTTATCTCTCTCATTAAGTGTTTCTTCAATATATTATTAATTAGATTTCATAAATATCATACGTCCTATTTATATATAGATTATAAAGATTCTAGATTCATATTCTGATGCCATTTCCCATAAACAGCTTACAAAGGAATGTGTCAGACGCAAATAGCTATCATCTGCGTTAAATGGGATGGAATGACACCATCGCTTCCATAAAACTATTTAGAAATTCGAGATAAGAGCCATGAAAACTATCGTCAATATTTCAGTTAAATGAGCTGAAAATGTCTTTCACAATTCAATGTTGCGAAGATAACACAAAAACAGGAAACAAGTGATATATAATGACCATCGGTCATATTCCTCATTAAGCCACATTGATACATAATGGAACTGATATATAGCATTTGTTTGTCCATATGGGTTCAGTGGTCTGATTTGAATCGTGATATTAAAATTCCTGCATCAGCCTATTCATTTCTTTTGTTACAGAATTTCTATACAAATAGTATTATTGCTATGAATTATATAGCTGAAATTCCGTCTTAGAAATGTTACAAATAAGGTTAATGTGATTTATAACAAATATCTTTTTCTCATTATTTCCATAAACCTCGCTTTGCTTTGTTAAAGTTGTTACCACTAAGCTTCATTTGTGTTCCAGGAAATGTACAGTTATTAAAAAAAGAGGTGCTTTTCAAAATATTCATAATTTCTCCATCACAGCTTAATAAATGTTGCATTACTGTTATTAGCTGAAAGATGATTTCATTAGTGTATATTAATAGGCTAATTAACTTTAGAGTAGTGTAGTGAATTAGCTTCTAAAAAGAAACGTTTATTACGGATGTCAGCTTTTTTACGCAATAAATTGGAAGTATTCTAAACAGCATTTGTCTCTAATTTCATGTGGATGTTTTTTGTAGTATAAGTTATATGAACATTGATAACAATTTATGAACTATTTTGCCGTTTTGTTAAAAGTTAAAATAGTTATGAATTTTTAGAATCATGCTCAATTTTTTTTTTGGAAGATTAGTTTAAAAAGACCACATCTAAAAATGTTTGCTGTATACATCTTGTTCCCTTCATTAAAATAGGTCGACATAGGAGTACTAAATATACTGTGAATAAAAGTACTAATTTATACCTTCTGAAAGCTTGAGATTTTTGCACGAACTAGTTTTTGAGGTATTTTGTGAAAATTATTGCATTTTGAAAAAACAAGCTTCAAAGTTAAAACTTGAAATTTTTGTTTTTGTGTTTTTTATATTTTTGATATAAGTAACAAAGGTAAAAACTGATCAAAGAAAAAAAATACCGATGCTTAAGGTTTTGATTTATAAAAAAATTAACTAGACCATAATTCCTCTAAAAGTTTAATTTTTTTGAGTACGATTTTAATTTCCACAACATTATTTCTTTAAATATAAGTACATTTCTGTTTAAAAGTATATCGGTCTTAAATGAAATTTTGTGGAGGCTTTGTAAGTTCTCAGTTTTAAAAGTCAATATTTACATTTTATCTATCAAAGTGGGCATGGCCCGTGGCAGCTGATTATTTTTTAAAAGTTCTTTTGAAAAATACTTCTAATTCATATAATGGCTTGTATGTCATATCATTGGAAAGGTAATGATTTGGAGATTTTAGAAATATCAAAAACTCAAATTCGATTTTCAAAAAGGTTTTACCCTACTGACTGCTCTTAAAAGGTAAATAATTACATAATATCACTATGTTCCATATTATTGAACTACAGTAAGACGAAGAGTGCATATTTATATTATTTTAACCGATGCTTCACAAGACCTCCTACTTAATGCTTCCAAAACAGTATTATCAAGATATTCAAGAGTTTACGTATGTGTAACACCAATATTAACCCTTTCGTGGGACTTCGCGGAAGATTACTTTCCATCTACATGATCTTGCAAAATACATCTGTGGGAAGTGCAAAACTCATTATAATCTATCGGCTTTTGCTATTATAACGCGATGGGAAGACGAATTCTCATACTAATCTTTTATTTTCTTACTGACCTTGTCATTATAAATAATTTCATACTGCGGCAAGTGAACAAAAGAAACAGAAGTTTAGACCAGTTAACATTCCGCATAGCATTAGCTCGTCAGATATAATAGACAGATATTCCTCAAGAAAATGGAAAGGACGACCTGCTAGCTTCCAAGCAAAGAATTGTTTAGTTCAAGATGATGTGCGCTTAGCCAGTGTAAGAAATTGTTTTCAAAAAAAGAGGGTTTCCAACTATAGACGATGTGGAAATGCAGCGGAAAGGGACAAGAAGAGGATCTGCTACATATGCGTAGAATGTAATGTCCTCTTGTGGTTTGCAATATATGCTTCTCATCTTTTTATATAATAATCCTCATTAAATTTAATTTTCTTTATGATGGTGAATGGTTCCCTGGGAAGTATACTTCCCACCCCTAGAATTTAAATGTAAACATAAAATTCGGCAAAGCAAAATATATTTCATTAAATGGTATTGTTTAAATGTTAGTAAAACATAAAAAAACCTGCGAGAAATTCAAAAGAGAAATAAATGGCTCAGTAAAGGGTTTTAATCTACTAAATCCTAAACTGCCATTAGCTACTAAAAGGCAAATTTTAGATGGTGGGAGAAAATTCTCGAAATCAAATTACGGGAAAAAAAAAAAAAAAAAAAAAAATATCATTTTTTTAAAATCAAATAAATAATCAATAGTAGCATTGATGAATCAAAATATCGATTCCAACCTGCATGCTGGTGACAGGGTCTGAATGCCCAGAGAGCGTCTGTAGCATCTTGGCCGAGTGTATATCGAAGAGATGGATCTTGCCATCTTTACACCCCACAACGCAACGGCAGTTGTCCCGCGCGAAACAGAGGGAGGTGACGGCGGCTGAGTGACCATACAGGCAGTGGACGTCCGATCCCGTGGTCAGAGAGCGCACGTGCACCGAGTGGTCTGTGCAGGCGAGCAGCAAGAAGGTAGAGTCCCACGAGATATCCATGTGGGTGATGGGAGAGCTCAGGTGGATGGTGTTGAGCAAGCTGAAGTCCTCTAAGCTCCAGATGCACACGCAACGGTCGGTAGAAGCTGCAGAAAAATAAAAACATGAGGCTTTTTTCAGAAGATTCCCTTTATATATTAAATATAACAATTTACTAATATTGATATAACAGTAAAGTGTTTTAGATTTTTTAGTTTAAAGTTAGTTACTAAGTTATAATTAACCATTGGTTCTATTTCTAAGATTAGAAGTTATCAAGCATTGTCTTAATCAACAAAGCACACATCTTGTATTATTCTGTCCCCTGTGTGTTACGAAATTTATTCAGTTACAAATCTTAGTACTTCTGAAGATAATTACTGGGAAAGTGCTGCAAGTAAGTTTCACCGTTTTCTTTCAAAGGGAAGATCACTAAAACCAACCTCCATCAAATGCCCCATACTTTTCTGGTTGAAACATGAATGGAAAATCAGGAGGAATGAGGCATGCGCAGAGTGTCGAAGAAGAAAGAGCAGCAGCAGACCGACGGGCATGAGGTTATTCGACTAGAGATCACGATGTCAGACAAACGTGCTGACAACATGTTCCCCAAAGGAAGTGCGTATTGTTTTTTGTTACGAATGGACACGTGGAGCTAGGGTGTCTGTCATCCATGAATGCATTCAGAGAGTCAATGGTGAAGGCGCCATGTCTTGTATAATGGTCGGTCACTGGTATTGTCTGTTAAGCGAAGGAAGTCAGAGTGTGGAGTATAGAGATCTAAGTAGGCGTCCCTCCACATTCATGAATGAAAGCAGAATTGCAGGCTGAGCAACGTTTCCTTGCATCGCTGGGTACCGAATTTTACCAAACTGTTTTCTTCCAACAAATATTTCAATGTCATATGGACGTAACGTACACCCCGGAGGGGGCAGGATTCTTGGGGACCCAAAATGTGAGTGACACCAAATATGTATTTGAGCAATTTATAAAATATAAAAGGTAAAACAAATTTGCAGGGAGAGCCCTAATATTCTCCGTTACACCACTGCAAAGTTATATATCGAAAAATAGCTCAAGGTGCATAGCTCATGATGTCATGGGCATTTTTTTGGGGAGGGGTGGTGGAAAATAAAATTTTCACGTGAAAAACAATGGCGAAACTTACTTTCCGAATACCCGTCGTATATTATTTTATCCAACGCTTACCGAGCGAAACTTTTTAAGTTACAAATTTTAGTACTTTTGAAGAAAATTAGAAGAAACACTTATCACAATATTTGAGTAATGTTTATTATTTTTTCTACACATTAAGTTAGAACCATATGCGGGATTTTTGGAAAATCAGGGATTTTTTTTTTTTTTTAAAGAAAATTGTACTGTAAATTGAAAAACATTGAAACAAAAGACAGTATTTCAGGATTTCAATAAGGTAGAAGCGATAGAAAGGGTGTATGCAAAAAGGGCCGAAGAACAGAATTAATTAGCAGACTATCATATCCGAGATCAGTCAAGTTAGAATCAGAATTTCTATCTAAGAAAACTGAAATCCGTCATTCGATGCAAGAGACCAAGACCATTTGATTTATCGGGTTTTTTTTCCATAAATGAAAAGTAAAGACTCGATACAGCGAAGGACATCAGAACATATTCAGTATCTGGAATGGGAGAGATTGAATAACCCGGAGTACAGTCCCGATCTAGTTCCACTAGAATCTTCCACCGTTTTCATGTGTTGAAGTCAGCAACATTAGAACTGTTCTTAGAAAACAACGAAGAAGACCATCAGGCTGTGAAGAAGTTCTTGAAATCGTACAGCATCAATTTTCATCGGAAATGTATATTGAATTTAATTTGAAGGTATGTTAAAAAATAACAATATCAATGGTTACTAAGTATCATATGAGATTAAGTCCTTTTTTGTTTGTTAAGGAAGTTATGATTACAATGGTGTACTTTATTTTTGAAATGCCTTCGTCTTTTGATTATTAGAGGTAAAGTGGATATCAATATGGAAAGAAATATTTCATAGATAAATGATGGGGGAATACGCTTCAAGAGGTTTCCTTTTTTTGGAAAACTAATTCATATTCTTATAACGCAACTGAAAAAAAATTAAAATATTACGAATAGTGGCTGAAGAACTTTGCAACTTATATCATTCAGTTAGAAACAATATAAAGAGAAAACTTCATGCAAACGGAATAAATACAATGATTTCCTCTTGACATTCATACAAGTAAATGTAATATATGTAGGAAACTTTGAAGAAAATAACAAACATTGGATGCGTCTGAACAACCATCGAGAGCAAAATAAAATTTTAATGATAATAATCTCAATAAGTGTTGTCTCTCTTACGAAGAATTTTGAAGGTATACTATTAAATGAAAGAATACGTAACATAAATCGATTACTCAATTCTCGTGGAGATTTGAATGTAAAAATGTCAGATTTGAGATTCTAATACTTTGATGTAAGTAGTAATAAAGTTATCAGTACCATTCAGATTTTTATACCGGTAGTAAAGGATGAGGAGAGGTCTCTCTATTCATTTTAACAACAAGGGGAAAGCATAGAATATCGAAAAGACGAGAGATTGGGAATTATTGGAACAGAAGAATATGGACATCAAAGTGGCAAATTGTCTCTCTCGCGTCTGCTTTGATTTCAGATAAGTATGGATTTCTAAGAAATGTTCTTATAAGTATAAATGCTTAAGATCGAAGTATTAGGCTTCTGAAATAGTTGATCACCTCGAAGCTATTATGATGAACAAAATGTTTGCTTCAGAAAGACCTTACCTAGTTACGGAGTGAAGGATTTAAAATTCGGAGCAAACTAATCATAAAACCAATATAAAATACAAATGATATGATAAATTTGTTACGCATGGAATAAAGAGTAAGAAGAAAAAGAAAAATAATAATATTCCTGTGACTAATTATACAGGGTGAATAGGAAAATTCTTTTAATCTAAATATCTTCCGAATGAAGAGCGCTACAGCTATGCCAATGAGGTCACAGCATAGTAAAGTGACTACGACAGCAACGGTCCTTGAGGCAAAATTTGGAAAATAGGCATTGCAATTTGAAAACGGTAAGAGATAGAGAAAAAATTTCCGATTGAAAATTTAGAGTATCAATTAATTAGTATGAAACGACATATAGTTCTCATGGACAGGATAAAAAAATTTTTCCTGTATACCCCAAAATGTCCGGAATCAACGTAATCCATTTTGTGTAAAATTTTGAAAAGAATGGTCCTAGTAAGACAAAAATACGCACAATTTTTTTTATATTAAATGTGTACTTACTTCAATACAGTTTGATGTGGTATAACATACAGACAAAACGTCGCCACACATACTTGGAACATTCGACATTAACTTATTATTACTGTGTGACAGTTTGTCGTTGCGTTTATTTTGTCTGATGTCATCAAAATGTATTGACGTTAGCACGCATTTTATGCAGTGAATTGTGCGTTTTTCGTCACATTATGATTATTCCTGTAAAATATAACACAAAATGGCGTACATTGATTTTGGACATTTTTGGGTATGCATGCGAAAATTTATCCTATCTGTGAGGCCCAAATGTCGTTTCGTACTAATTAATTGATGCTCTAAGACTTTCAAGTTTGAAATTTTGCTCTATCTCTTTAAATTTTCGATTTGCAATGCTTATCTTTCAAAATTGAAAGTACAAAATACGTTCGCATTAAGTCGAGCGCAGTCAATTTACTATACCATAACCTCATTGGTATGACAGTAGCTCTCTCCGTTAGCAATTACTTTCAAGCAAAGGTGATTTTTTTATGCAACCTGTACATATGTACATATTCGCTCTCTCTATATATATTCTTATACACATATACATAGAGAGAGGGACATTATTGGAATTAAAGTCAGTATTAGAAGTTCAAGTCCTTGAGCCACTGAAGACCCACCGTGAAGAGGAGCTTATGTGCGTAGCATAGGAGAATAAGGTGACGAAGTCTTGAATTTCCGCGTTAGTTGATTAATCATAGTTGCGAACTCGTGGCCAGCAATGTAGAGTCACGAGTTCAGGTCTTAGTGCCACTGAGGACTCGCCGTGTAAAGGAGTTGATGCATGTAATACCTTTTCATAGGTATGGTACGGTAAACTGATGAAATAAATTAAGAGAATTTCCATATTTTATCGAATTGCATGAAAAGAACTCAACTGAATGAAAAACCACTGCTTCTAGATACAAATACAAATCATGTGCAGCAAATACGTAAACGTACAGGTGTGTGTAGACGTAACCAGCAGAAAAACAGGCTTTATAAGCGAGTAAAAGTTAAGACGTATTTCATTCGCCAGCACACCTCGACGAATTTTTTGAAGTTTATTTTGCAAATTGTAACAGTAAAAATGAGTAACCACCAACGTTTAGATGATGGAATGAGGTAGCGAATTGTGAGGAGGCTAGAAGCAGGCCAATGTAAGTTCAGATTTGTAGAGATTTTAATTTAACGCCCAGCGTCGTGTGTAGTTTATGGAAACAGTTCCAGGATACTGGATCCATCGAAAAGAAGCCTGAGTAAGGTCGTCCAAGAGCCACGACGGCTAGAAAAAAGATCACCATTTGTCGATTATAGCGAGGCGTAACAGAGGGGCTACAGCTTCTCAACTCTCTTGTTATGTATGCAATCGCAGGAACCCATGTATAAAGGGTGACTGTTTCAAAAAAAAAAAATCATGAGAAAGGGTTGATTGCCAGAAGACCTGCTGTTTGCGTCCCGCTCACGTCTACGAACAGGAGATTCCATTTAGCATGGGGCAGACAGCACAGAGATGGAAGTATGGATCAATGGGCGACCGTTCTGTTCATCGATTAGTCCCGTTTCAGCCTGAACATCAATTATCGCCGTTCGTCCATATGGAGAGAACCAGGGACCCGCTACCTACCCTCCTATGTCCGCGAAATTGACTATTATGGTGGAGGAGGTTTATAGGTCTGGGAAGGCATCATGTTGAATGACCGCACACCTCTCCATGGTTCTTGAAAGAGGCTCTGTGACTGGTGTGAGGTATAGGGAAGGGGTCTTGGAGCCCTATGTTTGCCTTTTCAGGGGTGCATGGGGCCCCGAAGTCATTTTAATGGGCGATAACGTGAAGCCACATGTATCTCTTCTGGTCGACGAATTTCTAGAGTGTGAGGATATTGGCCGTATGGATTGGCTAGCCAGGTCTCCAAACCTCAGCCCTATAGAGCATGTCTGGGACGCTCTGCGGAGGGCAATTGCAACTCGCAACTCCTCTCCCAGAACTGTGTAGGAAATGAAAACAGCGTTGTTGAATGAGTGGGATCAATTGCCACAAGAACTGATAAAATACCATACTTCAAGTATGACATCACGCTGCGAGGCCTGTATAGCTGTAAGACGGGCCATACCCATATTAAACCATTTCTTTTGTTTATTCTGAAACCACTGTTTCATATCTTCCAACTCCAGCGAATGGTAAGCACGATCATGTGCGTGTATTGTAATTGTTGAATGGTGTCAATGTATGTACATATCAAATTTCATTAAAATCGGTCAAGTAGTTCTACAGATAATTGATCAATCCTGCAAAATATCTTAATTTCTTACACCAGTGTAGCTTGGAGAGGGGGATACCAACTCGGGTGTCGACCTAGTCACTTGACTGTGATTCTAAATTACGAGGTGCGTCGCCAATAGTCCTTGTGTTGTTTCAGTGTGCGATGTAAATCAATATAAAAACAAAGCCATAACTTCATCCTTTGAACGTGGTTCAAAATTATCAGGTTCAACTTCGGTAGTTTTCGTGGCACTTAAGCATGGGACACATGAACAAGTAATCATTCATTCCTCTACATCAGGGGTGTCAAACTCGCGGCCCTCAACGAACATTTTTGTGACCTGGCCAGTATATAGGCACACAATAATATACGATAAAACGTCACACTTTCTCCCCAAATAAGGAAGATAGTAAAAGAAAAGAAATATCAGTGTCACAGGACGTTATCATTAAATTTTTCTTGTTCTTTTATTTATGCTTATTATAATGTATTATTCGAAATAAATTTACGTTTCTATGGATATTGATAATTTTTTGCAGCCCACCTAAAGTTAAACCTTATTTATTTGACTCAAGTTAGCCTTTAAGTTTGACACCCTTGCTCTACATGTAACACATTAGCGTACATTAAAATTAATAAGGAAGGTACTTATTTAAGTGGAAAACTGTTACTATAATAAAAATATAATACTGTGTAATATTTATACTTCATTTTAGAACTATAAAATATAACTTTAAGTTACGTTGCACCGTAAAGCAAAACTTTTCGCTATGAACTTCTTTTGAGCATCAACTGAAAGTGGCAGATTTTGGCGCCACCAGGTCTCAAATTTACGACTGAACAATGTCGAACATGAGCTCATGACCATGCTTCAATGGGCTACTACGATAATTAAATTATATGGAAGAATTTAAAAAAAAAATGCATTCTTAAAATATTGTGGCAATGTGATTTGTGATTAGAAAAGTGAGTGAGCAAAACCTATAAAAGTTAGCGTAATAGCCCTTCCTTCCTCCGTGGCTCGACAGCCCAGGGTGGGCCTTGGCCTTCTCAAGAAGCCTTTTCCAAGCCAGCCTTCTTCCTGATAGTGTACTCCAATTACTAGTTCTCAAAACTAGGAGATCTTTTTCTAGGTCATCTAAGATTTGGCCTGCCCTTTCTTCGTGTGCCAATCATTGAAGACTTTCTTAGCGGTGCAGTCTTCGTTCATTCTGACAACGTGACCTTCCCATTTAATTCATTGTATTTTGTGAGGAAGTTAACATTGTCTTTGAAGTTAATTTTGTGGTTGGAGTTAACTTTATATGATTGATAGAGCTCTAAATTTCATCTTCTTTGCCATGTTCTATTTTTCTGAATTGCTCCAAAAATAAATTTTAAAATCTTCCTTTCGTAGATACTTATCATGTTCTCATCTGTTCGAGACATGGACCTAGTTTTACATGCATAAGTTAATATAGATCTTAAAAGACTTTTATATAACAGAACCTTTATTTTTCTTTTGATTAAATTTTATTTTATATATTTTCGTATTCCATTAAGACATCTATTAGTCATAGTAATTCTCTTTTGTGAGTAACAGCTTTAAATAAATTCAGGGGAAAATGCATAATAAGACAAATAAATTTAAATACAAAAAAATCAGACAAATACAATTGCATCAGACAATCTTTCTTTATTGAAAAAATTATAGATTTATTAACGCGAAAAACCACCTTTTTACTTCAAGTTCTTATAAAAATAAATTTATCTTATCTCTTTCACATCTTTCTTTGAAGAAATAATTGATTTCGAGGCTGGTAAAGTATTCGCTCGTATCTTTAAAAGAAAAACTGCACTGTAATTGAAAAAGAAAAATTAAGTTTTGTCACTCTGTTCGATTTCTTCTCATTAACGAGGGCACGTTAATGAGAAAAACCTCTTCTAATGGGTGAACCTTTTTTTCTGTAGTTTTTCTCTTCCAGACAAAACATTTGAGACTTTTTTGCTTCGTTTCTTAAATTAACTTACCTTGTTTTTCTTGGACACTTGAACTCTCTTCGGAAATAAGCAAAGTTATGTAATTTCGGGAAATATTAGTGATTGAATCGATAACTTTTTGTCTTAAAAATAATTTTCACCTTACGAAATTGGATTGAAAACAAATAATATTGAATAAAATTAATTAAGTCAGAGTTAGTTTTATGAGAGGATAGATTAAAGTTTTAATTATATATTACTAAGATAATCGAGACACAGAAAGTTATTTTTTATTTTTAAGATTTCTATATATATAGTCTTCATCCAGAGATGTACATCCCTTTCAGGACTTTTTGATATTTCGAAAGCCGCTATTGTAGAACTCAGCAGATGGTGCCGAATCCCATTGTTTCACTGCTTGAATGACCTCATTTGTGTTGTCTAACACCGCCCTCGAAATCGTTATTTTAAGTTTAAGAAATAAAAAAAGGCACTTGGGGCAAGGTTGTAAGAAAAGGGTATATGTTGTAAATTTCAATGCACACTGCTTTGACATCCTAAGCCCTTTTAAAATTTAGTGTACAGGTGCATTGATGGCAAAAAGATAAACGTCTTTAGTGATCTTACCACACCGTGTTTGTAACAATGGCTTTCCCTGTGAGGTTTAGCCTCTCTAACTCAATTTTTCCCCGCCGAGTCAAATTGGCACCTTGAGATAGAACAACTTAACGCCGCAAATGAACGTCACAACTGAATATCATGCAAACAGTCAGTGGGATAGAGAATAGATATTAAGTGGACATTATGACCGCGATAGTACTGCTGGAAATATAGCTGCCTAGTCATTCAAAGATATAGAAGATTTCTTTTTGGTGAGTTCAGATGTTGCATCTCATTAAATATAAGTACCCATTATTTCGTACTAGTTCATTATCTTGTCAACACATGGAGTAATGAGATTTAACGTTAAATTAATAAAAGTGAATAATTGTGAATGTCTATTGGACATCATTTCGTGTGCAGCTTAAAGTCATCTATATCAATACTGCATTTGGATCTCCCGATTATCTGGCTAATGAACATTAGTTCCACCTCTCAGTCAACCTGAAGATTAAGTACCACGCCATGTTCTTTGGACACAGAAGCACGCAATCTGTTTAGTACAGTAATAGGCATTAAGAATGATCTGATCCTTCACTATATAGTTTGTTAAAATGATTTCATGATAAATCCAGAAAACAAACAGCATGACTTACCCTGTAGACTTTGGCATCTTAGCCTTTTTGAGTGAGGAAAGCTTACACTCCGTATGTATCTCTATTTTTAAATTTTATTGAATCCTATTGATAGGTCGAAGATTCATCCATAGTAATCAGGTGAGCAGAAGAATCGCATTTCTCTTGCTCTAAAAGATTCAACTACTCCTTTTAATGTCTTTTCGTGTATATTAATGTCAAAATCTGAGCAACACAAAAGGTATTGTCAACTAAGCTCATAATTTTGTATGACAAGGATGACAACTGAACTAGCACCTCATTCTTCAAACTTCCCCATCACACCAACATGAGTATTTTGAGTCTCAACAAATTTAACTTGTACCAACCTCTCTACAGAATGAGGCGCTTAGAACTCTTGGTAGGCTAGGATACCACTGAACAAAAATTTATTTAAAATACTTAGAGCAGTGGCTCTTAAAATGTGGTCCGTAGACGCCCGGGGGTCCACGGAGTCTCTCATGTAACGTAACGTTATTTCATTCTTTTACAGACTCTGAAAGCCCTAGTGGAAAAATTGAAAGATGGGCTTTACTAGACTAGATCACCAAATAGTCTACAATAAAGAAACTCTACTAGAACTTGTATTCAGATTAATAATATTAAGTCGGAGATAGATGTTCAAAATTAAGGGGGTGTGCGATGTCACCCTGATACATAAAGGGGGGGGGGGGGATCGAAAGCTTAGGAACCGCTGCCTTTAAGCATGAGTAGGACGCTTTAGTAAGATGTTTGTATAGATACCCATTTCAAGTAAGGGTGTCCAATAGTTGAGACAGATGCAAATCAAGAATTGGGTTTTTTTTTTCAATTCCTACTATTAGCTCACACTCTCTATATATTTATTTATCTTGGTGGAATTTTCAATCATTCATAAAATACATTTTAAAGCGCTCAATTGATCTGACATTTTATATACATGATTATTTTGGATGACAATACAGTAATTTAATTATAATTAATAAAATTTAATTAATTAAAACTAAATATTCAAACAATTACAAATACAGCCACGTTGCCATCATTTCTGGAGACTTAGCGACCCTTTTGGTGACTTGTATCAAAACTTGAAAAGGTTTATTTTCTCTCATTTTAAAGCGCTCATTTGAGCTGAAATGTTCTATACACTATTGTTTTGGGTAAAAATACGATAGTTTAATTACAATTAATTAAAATCAATTGACTGAAACTAATTATTTAAAGAATTACAGATACAGCCATGTTGGTTTCATTGTTACCGATTTTCCGGTTTCTGACGCCGTCTTAGGTTCTTCTCTATTGTTGTAACAATGTAACTGTTAAAACAAAGACAAAAGTTGGCATTGAAAACCTGTTTTTTAGACAAACTAGCCAAACCGGGTTTGCATTGTTACAACAATACAGACAAATCATGCTCTTTTTTCAATTCAGACTATTAGTTCACTCTCTCCCTTATATATATTTATTGATATATATATATCTTATTCAAATTTTCAATCGTTAATAAAATACTTTCTATTTATCCATTAAAGTAGGAATTGACTTAAAATTTATTTTTTATATTACTTATTTCTAAGAGCTACTCATTAATTTTAAGTTGAGTGGAAAATGAAATGCGGTTGAATGAATCAAAGCAATATAAATTAAGTTTAATCAAAAGAGCATTTGCATATTCATTTTCTTTTTTGAGTTAGTATTTAATTGCGTATACATCTTTATTTTTAAAAAATCGTTTTTCTCGATTCCATACTGTGAACTATTTATTCTTTTTTGCTAATAACTGATTTTTCCAACTTTTTTTATTAACAAATAAAGTATTTATAAATAAAGAGCTCGTTAATATTTCTCCTATTCAATGTTCTACTGAGTTAAAACATACATATCCTTTTTTTAACCAATTTACCACACAATAGCAAACTTACATTATTAAATAATCTAAAAGATTATTTAATAATGTATGTTTACACGTGCTATATTTAGGCTCAAGTCATTTTTAAAAGCTGGTTTTTCGAAAACTCTTTTTGCATTATTATGTAAAAAATTTCTGCTGAAGAAAATTGTTGGGTCTCATAAAGCAAGCTTAACCCTACTTCATCACCCTAAGTCAGTGAAAGCTTTAGAAAATGTAATATTTTTCAATTTTGGCCAATTGACTTTTCTTAAATTTATATTTTAGTCTGTAGTTTTTGTTTTCGATTCCATAATTTTTCCATTCTTTGTTTTGTAGGATAATTTGTTATGTGCATATGCATATATATATCATAAATATTTCTCCCTAAGTGTGTTTATACCGTAACTGTTTACTATGATGATTTAGACCTTTATTTTATTAAACAAATTATTTTTATTACAAACTTTTCCCCAAAAAACTTATAAAATTTTTTCTGTAGGAAATTAGTTACAATAATAGGTGATACAATTTAATTCTGTAGGGATCTATTTCCAGGGTATGTAATTCATTGCATATGTACATAATTTATTTTTTAATCAACTGCATTTTATATCAGTATGTGAAGTCCATTTAAAATTAACTCTTTCAACCCATCCACGGGGCAAAGATGTGCGTATTTACTAGAATAAATGAGAAAACTCTCTCAATAAATTGATCAGCGATCCTCTCAGGAGAGTCACAACTTACACTTTAGAAAATCCCGATCTAATGCATCTTCTTAAAAAAAGCTCTGGCTTTTAGTAAAGCTCGTAAAGTACCTGGAAAGTGTGATGAAGCAGGCATCAGGTCACGTCTCCCCAAATCGTGTTACATCGAGAGGATTGTTGTTTAGAGCAGACAAAAGAATGGAAGTGGTTGTTCCTCTCTATAATTCCTCTCCTGGGGTGGAGGAACGACTTCAAGAGAAATTGAAGTCCCCAAAACATATTTATGCTTTCATTTCATCCGATCCACGTTCCAGCTTGTATTTTCCCATCGGAAATCTCCTTTAGAATAATGGATTTGGGGAGGGGGAAGGGTTGAGAAGAAAAACGGAAAACATGCATTCTATTGTATAATATAATAGTGAGAAACACGACAGACTTTTTGATAAAGAAATATAGTAGGAGGAAGAATATTTATTTGGAAACTGTTTTTTTACTGAATAAAGAATAAGTGAAAAAAAAATGAATGGGGTGTTATATTGCGACATGGTTGATCTTTGTTGACCATGTCGTTGGGTTTCAGCGTAAGTTAGAGGTGCGGGATTCTCGAAATGATGAGACATTTTAGAATTCTTAATATGACTTTTATTAAGAATTTAACTTAAATTACTTATATATCGAACAAACTTATATTAAGTGAGAATAAACCAAAACACGTAGTCTTAATTAACACAGATCGCGCAATTAGATCACTTATCAATATAATTATATTATATACGCCTACTCTCAATCTCAATAATATATTCGCGTTCAGAATATAATCTTCCTAC
>BMAV01018442.1:141086-163266 GCA_019973955.1 Trichonephila inaurata madagascariensis
AAAAACTGCAGCTTGAAAGTTTGGGTGCGCGTTATTCGCTGGATTTTACGATAATTCTTATACTTTAAAAAAAAAATTAAGGGTTGTAACAACAAAAATATACAAATTAAGTGATTTTTTTTAGATGCGATAGATTTTTTTTTTAAAAATTTGAAATCATTTGATAATTGAGCTTTTACCTGAATTTATGAGCTATGGAGCCTGTTTCCATTTCCCAAATGATGATCTCGGAATCTTTGGATCCACTGATCAGCCAGCGGCCTGATAACGTGAGATGTAAGCACGTTATCCGATTCTTGTGACCTGCGCAATACGTAATATATGTTAAAAAATAAAAATAAAAAATAAAAATAATTTTTTTTTAGAGAGAGACAGAGAAGTAAGCAAATTTTGTAATTACATCTCTCTTATGTATGCTAAAAACAAAGAAATTTTTAAAGTTGTTATTTTTTGGAAAACTAAATTTATTAGAGGTTGATAAATTAGTTTAAAAAAAAAAAAGGTTTTTTATTGAATACTTATGTGTAGGAGTTTTTGTTACATTCAAGTTCCTGTAAATCAACAAAAGTTACAGGAACCAAGAGAAGACACCCATTTTTGATAATTAAAAACATGAGATAATACCGGGTGTTTCTAAGAGAATATCGGAGTTTTAATGCTTTATAGTATTTATCACATTTAAGTTACAAGTACAATTCATACATTGAATGAAAGAGTAACTGAAACAGTTTTACCTTCAAGTTAACAAATTTTCAATGTGAGCCTTATTCGTCACACCGCACACATCAAGTCGACAGGCGAGTTCATCCCAAACTTTTTTCAGTGTGTCTGAGGAAATTCTTGCAACATCTGCTTCCACCCTGTGTCTTAAGTCTGAAAGGTCAACTGGTAGCGGAGAAACGTACGCACAATCCTTTATGAACCCCCACAGATAAAAGTTACATGGTGTCAGACCGGATGAATGTAGAGGCCATACGATACAAGTTTTATCGGGAGGCTCTTTGTGGCCAATCCATTGGTTGTGTGTGGGTACAGTGATATTTAACCAATTGCGTACTGAGAAATTCCAGTGAGGCGGTGCACCATCTTGCTATCAAATGAAGTTATTTAATTAACTTTCTTCCAATTGAGGAAAATTGACATGTAGAGCACACACATCATGATAGGCAGAACTAGTTACAGCCTTGGCCGTCTCGTACTTTTCCCTTTACAAAGACAGCCAGTTGTTTCAAACTGATGATACTACCTAAGAATGTTATTATCGTTTGGAGGTTGACAACCGAACTTAATACAGAACGCTCGTTGCACAGTAATAGCAGATTCTGTCTTTGCAAACTGGATAACACAAAATGCTTTTTGTTTATTAGTCGACATTTTTCTACTACCTCGTTGTGATCGGCAAGAAAGGGGAAAAATTAGTATACGTTTCGCTTACAAGCACACACATGTCAGCAAACAAAACTGTTTCAGTTTTGCTCTTTCATTCATACTAATATGTTATATGTAATGAATACTATAAAATGTTAAAACTCCGATATTCTTTTAGAAACACCCTGTATAATTTTTGCCGTAAGAGTCATTAGTAAAAGTGTATAAATTTTATTTCTCGGTGAGAGATTTTTTAAATTTCACAATTTAATTATTCAAATGCTTTATAGAGACGTATACTGGATACATGCAACGCTTTGAAGGAACCTTTTTTTTTCTGGAAACAGTCATTTATACATTCATGAAGACGGCTTTCAACAACCTCTTAGTGATACAAACCAACGCCAACAGTCTCTGATTTTAAGTTGGATCTTATACTTATTGCCATAGTTTCTAAATCATCATCTTTTAGTTCAGGTTTCGAATGGAGAGTAGAGCGGAAAAAAATATAGCCCAAAGCAATAAAAAAAATTAAATTTGATTGGAATCTGAAGTTTGAATGACATTTCCTGAGAAGTATAGGTTGTTTAGTTTTATAAGTGAATATGCACGGTGGGAAAATAAATATTAAGTAGAAGTAGAATTTTGTTTAAGCTACAATTAAATTATCCTTACAAGCACATATTTATTAAAATGAGTCTCATATATATTCATTATTCTGATAAAAATATACCATTCTCAAGCATTATTAAATAATATTTTTTCTTAGTTTTGTAAATAAAAGGAGACTCTTGAGAAAAGGGATGAATAATGAAATGCATGTGAAAAAAAACGAAGTATTATACGGTGAAAACAATACATCTGATCCGAAAAAAATATTTATAATTAAATACAGGATGATTCTAAAATAATGAGGCAAACTTTGTTGGTTGGTAGAGCTCACTAAAACAAACAATTTTTTCTTAGGAATATATGGGTGAAAGTGACGCATTGAGACACAGAGAAAAAAATATCACATAAACAGAAACATAAAACGTTCATTAGCAGCATACTTAATGAGGAATTCCATTCAGAAAAAGTTAAAACAATTCAAAAAATTGCATTCACCAACAGTCCAAAAGTATAAATCTCCAAAAGGTTGGTTGACTGACATGTAAGTGACATGCTACTACCCTTGCACTTGTGCCGGGTGTTTCGCCCACATGGTCCAAGATGACTTCTTCCAGGTGTTTTTGTCGTACAGTTCTTGATCTACCCCTTCCATCAGTATCGGCCATTAATCGACTATTTTCACAAATTTGTGTATGTAATGGCAGAAACATTTGGGGGTTCAGCACACACATACGTCTACTTGGAAAGCATTCTTCATACATCCGTAGCGCTGCTTTGCTGTTACCATTAGCAAAACCGTATATTAGATGCAGGTCTGTATTTGTTCAATTCCTACTATTAGCTCACACTCTCTATATATTTATTTATTTATTTCGGTGAAATTTTCAACCGTTAATAAAATACACATTAAAGCGCTCTATTGAGCTGAAATTTTATATACATGATTATTTTGGACGACAATACAATAATTTAATTATAATTGATAAAAATTAATTGATTAAAACTAATTATTTAAAGAATTACAAATACAGCCACGTTGGCGTCATTTTTGGCGACTTAGTGACCCTTTTGACAACTTGTGTCAAAACTTGAAAAGGGTTTCTTCTCAAGTTTAAAGCATTTAGTTGAACTGAAATTTTATAGACACGATTGTTTTGGATGACAATACGATACTTTAATGATCATTAATAAAAATTAATTACCACATTAATGTTGTGATTCTGTCCTATGTATATACATATTTATATTAATTCTAACTATTTAATAAAACGTAGCTGAAAAATAAAAATTTTCTTTGTTGATCTAAGAAGGAATTGACTTAATTTTTTTTTATATTACTTGTTATAAGGAAAATCACTCATAATGACCGAAGTCTCAAGCGCAAATGCCGATTTGGGTTGTGTAGCAGATCACTAGCACACCGCCTTGCTGCCTTCAAATATCGCCAATATCGTCAGCCAATCAAGCCGTAAAGGTTCCGAAACATGCATGACGGTTTTTGGATACAATTTCTAAAATTGTTTTAACATTTTCTCACCACGGAATCACTCGTTAATTATGCTGCTAATGAACATTTTATGTTTTCTTTAATGTGTTATTTTTTCTGCTTGCGCCTCAAAGTGGCACTTCGGACCATATATTCAAAACAAAAATTGTTTGTTTTAGTAAGCTCTACGACCCCTCAAAGTTTATCCCATGATTTTAGAATCACCCTGTATATCAATGCATATTATGCCTGAAGAATGTATTGTTACGTAGATCCAATGGTTCGGGGATTTTATGCAAAAAAATCACAAAGAACAATAAACAATTATTCAAGAGCGATGCAAATTGATTAACAAAAATCGAATCCTTTAAATACAGGATTCAGCCGCAATATTCACAGAGTAAATCTCCGAAGGTCTTCACACCTTCAACAGCAATCAAACACAATCACCAGTGTTTAAAAATACACGTAAGTAAAGATTATTCACAAGCACAGCCGAGCTAATCGCTAGTCAAAACAATCCTCACTACTCGCTGGTTTAATCCAGACTGATCACCGTATCCAGACTAATCGCCGTACCGGCGAGCATCTTTTCTTATAGACGTGACAGAAACTTCCATAAATATAACCGCTCGTGTCACTGAACGTGACACTAGTGGAGAGATCTACTGTTTTCTGGAAGATTCCAGAGGGTTCCGAACTCGTCAACATGGTCGCCAATCGCCAAATTGACCGCCAACTTGGTCGCCAAAAATGATGCCAACTTGGCTCTACCACCAAGATTTCGCCAAGTTCTCATTGAATCGCCATTATAACGTAAGGGGTGGCATTGCTTGTGAATGGTACAATTTTAACATGAAATAAACATAACACAGAGTAATATAAATGCATTAAACACCAAATACAAATTATATACACAATTTACACAAAATTTGTAACAGTATTGTTGTGTATTATAAGGTACCCGAAAAAGTATTATACGGTCAATTTGTAAATAGTTTATGGGAACTCACCAGTCAAGACCCTAACCAAATTTCTGGAAGGCAGATGGTACATTTCTATGTTGGTTTCCTGGGAGCATCCCAAGACGTGCTGGCTGTCCGGAGTGCTGATCATGTGAGTGATGGGCTGGCTGCACGTCATCATGGTCACCTGGGGAGGAAGGGCGAGGTTCAACCAGTTGTTCTGGGGAACCAGTAGAGGGATGACGTTGTTGTTGCACCACTCGCGGGCGTGCGTTACCAGCTGGTCCATTATCTTCGTGGTACCATCTGGGAGAGAATGGAAAACACATCACATTATTTTCCCTACATTTTATTCATTTTACATTATATTTTCCTCAACATATGTAAATAGCTATAAAAAGTAATAGCGGTAATAAGCAGAATTGCGTATGAAAGAATTAACAAGCCAGATGTCTGCATGGAACAGTAAGAAAGCTAGCATTTTTGGAAGAAAATATTTAGCTTAATCATTTTTGTTATGATTGTGTTATATCACTATTATAAGCTATCTTTTATCTTTGAAGGTTGCAAAAACGCAGAAAAATCAAGCTAGATTATTTAATTATAAGATTTAAATTTGAAATTATATAAAAAAGAAGGATATCAATCGATTTGAACGCAAACATTGTAAATTAAGATTATATATTTAAGAATGTTATGCACACTCTTGGGACATAAATAAAGAACTCAATATCTAAATTTCATTCAACTCACTGAAATTCGCGATGCGTGAAATAATTATAATATAATTTCAACAGTTAATGGTTCACGATACTTATGATCCTTATTTTCAACCTCTTATATAGCTGCAAAATTTTTTATATATTTTTTAAAATTAAAACAAATCATTTCCTGATGAGTAGAAACAGTTTTGGTATCTCCAAAATTTCAAATACATGAGTCATATAAAACATAGGGTAGACTATAGCCAGCATTCCGGTCGACTATTTGCCAAATTCACAGAATTTATTTTGTAACGTAATATGCACTGTAACTTATGCTCTACATTCTGAACTAATGAACTGGTGCCAAAGAGAACAACTAGATAGCGCTACAAGGGCAATGAACTGCCAAGGTTACCTTGGTGCTACAAGATGGAACAAGTTTCCGAAGGGTGTTGAATGCATCAACAATATATGTGAAAAATGTGGGGTAGCCTTATGCAGAACAAATACCAGGAATTATTTCAGAAACTTTAACCTTTGGTAACATGGGCTGCCATACTATAGATTCTTGACTCCTTAGTAGTTTTGTTTCAAGGTAACACTCCCTTTTTTTTTGTAATTTTCTTCATAAAAAATAAAAACAATTTAAAAACCCTGAAATATGTGTATTTTATTTTTTGTTATTACCTTGAATTCAAAAAATCAAATCTATCTAGTTTATGAGTGACAGAGGGTTAAGACATTGAATATATATACAAATGTCAAATTATATTACAATAGCAGCTTTCTGGAAGGAATATATGAAAATTAAATTCTATTTATTAGATATCGTTTGAGCTAAAAGAATACACATATCATCTTTTTACTGTGAAAAACATATATAAAATCTACAGAATTTATTTCATCTCTTATAGGTAATTTAATTCCTTGGCAGAAATTTTGTAATGGATTTGATAACGTGAGCCTGCTTGAAGGGTCTATCGTTCAAGTAAGCGTTATCATCAAAAAAACTTTAAATCCTGAACAATTTTTCCCAAAAATCTAACCTTATTTTGTTTTATTTATTTTTTTTTTTTTTGAGAAGCACAATAACCAAACTACGCGAACTATAACATAATAGCTACTAAATGGCTAGAAAAAATACGGTGTTATAGAAGATATTACCGGAAATGCACAGAACTGCTTATTTAGCAGAAATTATTATTTTTTTTTAATTCATCAACAACGCAAATGTATAATTAATTTTAAGGCATCCGACTACGTCCGGCACCTTTTTTTTTACTTTGTTAATGATGATTTTTTTTGTAGTTTTAGTATTTATTTAGTTAATTAAAAAGGATAGAAGCTAAAATTGTAAAGAAGCATTTTCATATCACAATAGAAAAATTGGTGAAACTGTTTTAAAGAATTATATAAACTGATTTACAAACCTACCTGGTAGAATTCTAAAATTCATTGAGAGTAGAAACAAAATATACAATATTTTGATGTATTGGATTGGTATTTCCGAACCGGAAAGAATGATTGCGGGAAATAAAAATCGCCTTCCCGAGTGTCAATAAAGCGTGTCATAACAAGGAAAATGAAGCTTACTCAGGAAAGGTCTCAGCCAATTGATGATCTCGGTGGCCAGCTGTTGCGGATCCTGGCTCAAGACGTCCACAGATTGTTTTGTCATGCTGTACAATAACTCCACTTCCCAGTCAAGCATCTAAAGTAAACATAATAAAGTGGAAAAATAGAAGAGAAATGGCACTTTTGACAGAGTTGCAAATTCTTAGGAGCACTATCTCTCTGCTTTACAATCTATGTCAACGTGTGTAGGATAGAATTAAATATGTAAATCATTAAAAATTTAATACTGATAGTAGTACTTAATTAAAGAGAAATCGTAATGCACAATATAATCTCCTCTCTCTTTTTTTTTACTCGAATTTTTAGTTTTACAGTTCAAAGAGACATTCCATTTTGAAAATTTTAATGGGCACAATTCATGAGGGTCACATGATAAAGACAAACACGTGCTCTCCACTGAATTCACAACAGACACATCAAACGAATTGTACTTGTTTTATTTGTGAAACTTCAAAAAAAAATTTCAAATGTTATAATTGGGTAAAAATGTTCAAATGTTATTAAAAATAAATTTCTTTCAAGAGGTTTTAAAATTAAAAAAAAAAAATAATCTTATTTTATGCATGCATTTTTAAATGAAATGCATTTTGTGTACCTATGTGCAGTATTGTTAACAAATTAGTATTTTTTAAGAGAAAGTTTCTGAAAAGATCAAAAGTTGGCAATTAAGAAGCGCATGAGAGCTGATTAGTTGGAAACACATGATTGCTTTTATCATGTGACTATGACGTCACGTGAGTTTTTAAACTGATTGGTTAAAAACACGTGGTTATCATTATCATGTGATTATGACGTCACAAGAATTGATTTCTAAATCAAAATTATGCACGTGATCATGACCCCGTGATCTAGTACAAATTGCAGTCCTTGGTGCTAATAGTGCAGAAAAAAATTCGCGTTTTTATATGTATCGCTTTTCAAACATTAGGCACCACTGGTACCATTACGCAGTGTATGGTTACTGGGGAATTAATTCCCTTCTTGATATCTTCCCCTCTCTCTGTAGCAGTTGTGGTCCACGCCATCACAAACAATTGCTTTTATAACGACAAATAAATATGTTTCTAAATATTATTTCTTTATTTTTATTTCTATCTTTGAGTTTTCTATTCTCTATTTTTGCTTAAGAGATTTTTTTGCTTGGACTATTTATTTTCCTATACATTTCAAGTTTTACTGCTTAATAAAATTATATGTGTATATACATCATTCGCACGTATATTGGAACGTGCACAATTTCCAGCATATTTTGAATGGTTTTTAAATTATAAATGCGGTTCTTTATTTCATCGTATACATTTTTTCTTTAAACATTGAAAGAGTACCTTCAATTTACTATAATAAGCTTATCATTTTTTTATATGTCCCCCCCCCCCGGAATTTCCAAGAAATATATATACTGTATGAAAAAAAGGCTTAGGTGTATTCTTAATCAGTTATAGGCTAAATTAAAGACATAAAAAGTATTTTCAGCAATTATATCAAGAGGTGAAATACATATCATTTTCATCGTATTAATAAGTGTTACTGATGAATAATAAAAAAATACGTTCGAAACTGTGCAGTTTCCAATAAATTTCATGATATGAGGTATAAATAAGATATAAGAAAAAATGAATTTTTCTGAAAAATAAGAATATGCTATTTTTTTTTTATTCTGAATTGTGAAAAAAATGTGAAAAGAATAAACAAGTTGAACAATTACACTTATAAAGCATATTCATTAAACTTTTCTGTTGAATAAAAGTTATGTACGAGTATATAAATATGTATATTATAAATATTAAACTTATAATGCTTTTTGATGAAACATCTGCCTCAATGATAGTTTTAACAACCGGGTTAGAAATATATTTTTAATAATCAAAAATCGCGTTAGAAACATATTTTGTCAGATTTAAATCCTTTTTCTTGAATTAAGAAACCTTTTCTTTATCAAGGTTACTTAATTTTCTAAAAAAGTATTTCAGCTATCCAAAATAATCAATTTTTATCTGTAGCTCAGGGTGTAACATGGTCAACAAGATGTTCATGTAATTTTACACATGAGACAGAAGAATTTTTGTAGCTATAAGTGTTTTCAAATAAGTTATTAATGTAATATAACAACCACAATAGTAAATTTAAGTACATGCAATATATATTTTAAAAATAAATATTCATCAAAATTATATTGGAATAAAATACTGTTGGAGCAATCTAGAATTGACTTCTTACCTGACATCGTACTATTTCTAGTATGCTTCTAGTGTAGCTGATCGAAGCGCCCCTGGTGGCAGCGAGAAGGAAATCAAAGTTGCACACAGCATCTTGTTTTAATTTTTTGTGATCTCCTGATTCCAGAAAAACAAATGTTATTTCAATGTGCAGTCATTAACAATGGATAAGTTTTATCTTCCATGGTTAATTTCTGAAATTGTATACAATAAAATGTGATGCAAACTACAGCATGCAGTGAAGTGCGGAATAACTTTAAAACACGAGTTCGAAAAGTGCATAGCAAAGAGGATTCAACTAATCTAACCTTTTTTTGATTCCTTGTTGTTGTCGTGTGTTTTTTATCCTGGGATACATATGAAATACAAGTGGAAGAACAGAGATATACAATACAAACAGAAGAATATAGACATTTATTACAGATGATGATCCCAGCATATAATAAGACGCGGTGCGCTGCCTTACATTCCAGACGAAAAGTCCGACTTCTTTTCCTGAAGAAAATATAACCACGCTTTACTTGGGATTCGAACCCACTCGGTTACAAGCCGAGGGTCATATTCACCATACTGGCTGGGCGGCTTTTTTATTACTTACAAATATTAATTTCTAATATTAACTCTACTTTTTGGTTAGTTTGATATTTGAGTTTAAGCGGAAGCTATATGAAATGCTTATGAAGCTTTCTGTATATTTATCAGTATATATATATATATATATATATAAATTATTGATATCTAAGTCCTGACATTAAGAAAATTCAGATTGTATTGAAACATACTTATACCTGTAACTCTCGTTTCTTGATATAAAAAGGACAGAAATTCAATAACCAAGTCGATTTTCGCAAAACCAATTTTCAGTGGATCTCTACTGCGTAAAATAAACATGCGTGCCGAATTTCAAGCCTAAATCTAATAGAGCAAAAACGGAATTTTTATTATCAATACTCCCCGTAACCCGGTTGAAAGTTGATGATTTCCAAAAGAACCGTTCTTTGCAGATTTCAATTCAACAAAAGAAACATGCAAACCAAGTTTCGTTATTATAGTCCTAGTAGTTTGAAAACGGATTTTTTTTTATTAATACGCCCCAGTAATCCCCGCTCCCTCCCAGGAGTCGATTTCCGTAAAACCCATTTTTAGTGGATCTATGTTCAACAAAAAAAAAGCGCTTAACAATTTTCAAGTATGTGGGTCTAACAATTGAAAAACAGCAATTATTTTTATAACTCTTCTTGGCCCCTCGCAAACGCCCTTGAGAATCAATTTTTGCAAAACTCTTTGTCAGAGAAACATTCCAACCAATTTTCAAAAAGGTAGGTCAAATAGTTTAAAAACAAGAAATTTTCTCCTATAACGGCACTTAACCCCTCGCAATTACGCTTGTGGGTCGATTTTCTCAAAACTCTTTCATGGATTAGTAGATCTCTACTCCATGAAACGAACTTGCCTGCTAAATTTCTTTAAGTCTAATAGTTAAAATTGGGAACATATTTATCTCTAAGGCCACTTAAGCCCTTACAACGCACCTTGAGGTTCGATTTTCGCAAAATCCGTTTCTAGAGGGTCTCTACTCAATGAAAGGAACATGCCTACCAAATTTCGTGTCCGAAGGTTTAATAGTTCCTGTGATATCATGATGAGTAAGTGAGTGAGTGAATGAGTGAGTCGCTTTTCTCCTTTAAGAATGTTGATTTCATTGGGAAAGAAACCCATTTCCAACTTCTGTAAGGGGGAAAAATATTTTCTTATGTGATTTATCAGTCCGATTACTTGCTAATATTAGATTTTCAGAAGCTCACTAAAAGAAAACCTTCCAAGTCGTTCATTTGGTCAACGTGGTCATTTAGCATTATAAAAGACAAAGTAATTTCAAACATCACAGTACATCATAATCATGAAAATGCCAAAAATGTTTTTCTTTTATTTGTATTAAATGATAAATATGGCATTGAATCACTTATTTTCTGAAGAATGAAGTAATACATAATTCAAAGTGATACTGAACACTTCATTAAACATAAATAAGCGCTAAGTATTAATTAAAATCGGAAAATAATACATTAAAATACTTTCAGATAAATTAATAGGAAAGAAGACATAATTATCGAACTAGAAGCGACTGTGGACTAAGAACTTAATCTCCATCCTTTTAAGACACCAGATTTAAGGAGTTCTTAAAATAATCGTTTCCTGAATAACTTCTCGAAAAATCAGATTTATGACCAATTTTTATGCATTTTTCAGCGTCAGCAATTTATTGCTCTTAAATAGCGAATACTTGAAACTTCAGTATATTATATATTGTAAATTACTTCAAGTGGAGAATATTGTAAAAGTTTGAATTATTGTTGAAGTTGAAAAGAGAGAGAGAGAGAGAGAGAGAAAGATTTAATCTATGCTTTCAACATATTTCTTCATTGAAAGACAAGATCAGTAACAAATAAAATGCGCAAGAACGATTTTATACTTCTTTTTACGATTTGGTGTAGAAATGAAGAGATGAAACACGGAATTGTATGTATATTTGCTGATTATTTATTAAATGTGTCAGAGCATAACTAAATCTGCTTTAAACAATTTTTTTAATATGTCACGTTGTAGAAAAATAAATATTTATCTCTTTATATTTTTAGGTAGCTCGTTTTGATAGACTTTTTAATTAATATCACACTCTGATGCTACTGGAGGGTTATTGGCAACGGACCTCGTAATCTTGAAATGCAGTCAATTTGTAACGGCCTATACCTCATAAGGTTTCCCTCTTAAACCTAACTAGGGGATTTTCCTTAAGGTTATTGAAATGTTTTAACTGTCAGTGATATGCAGATGTGTGTGTAATAATATATAAAGGGATTTATGTGAGTGTGTGAAGAGCAACCTCAGATGAATAGTTCAAGCCTAGTTGTTATGGTCACGGACTCGCGGCTGTTGAGTCTAGTACCTCTGAAGACCCGCCGTGTAGAGGAACCGATATCAAGGCTCAATGTCCTCACGTTGGCATGGTGTGGAATTGTGGAGAGTGAGGTGCCAGCTTAGGTGTTATCCTCACCACTTGCCCATGATTTAAAATTACTAGGTCTCTCACTAATAGCCCTCGTGCTGCTTTATAGTGCGACGTTAATAAATACTCGGTCACTCACTTGTCGGTCAATATAGCTGACCACTTTATAATTGATTTAGTAAATTACTGTCAAAAAATATAATCTAAATATTGCTCCGAAACTCTGCAGATGTTTAGCAAGCTTTGGACAGTGGTTCGCATTCCGTTTTGTAATTATCATCAGAAAGGAGGAGGTGTAATGTATGGACTATCTCATCCATTAGTGTATGAGGGTCAAAAGGAAGATTAGCCATAGTAAATAGAAACTCAGTTTATTAACAAATCTCAACAACGTCATAAATTTCAATAACCCAAGTTAAGAAACGCACCAATGGATAAATATGGGAGCAATAGCGAGGTAGACGAGTTAATTGGAGATATAATTATAAATCGGATCACTTAGTTTTAGCACGTCCTGGCAATACACCTTCTAAGTATTTGAAGATACGTTCTAATTTAATCTAATTCAAATCGACCCCAATCCAATTCAACATCTAATTGACCAAGTCGTCAATCTTAATATTAATCAAACAATCTACGAAAAGCTCTCGTCTCGCTTTACATTACTCACTACTTGCTATTCTGTTAGCTTTTGACCTCTCTCTCTTCGAGCTTGAAAGTTAATCTTTAAACACAAGCCTCGATTTGAATAAATTGCGTCTTCTTCTTCGAAGGAAAGTTTTTAATAGAATAATATTTAAAGATCCATTATTCCCCAAGAAGATTATTAGTAGAAAGAACGCGAATAGACCCGTTACAGAGGTAATAATGCTTGCAATAATTTTCAAAATGTTAAAACAAAGAACGAAAATTCCATTTCGCTCTTTCTCTAAGCTAGGTTTCGATTGTGAGAAAAGAGAAAATCCGCATGATGTTCTTAATAAACGGTCAGTAATTTTTTCCAATTTATTTTGGTCCTTTCCATTGTATTGCTTGGCTAAATTCCATTTTTCCTTCTTGGCATGTTTCTCTCCATATCAGCAACAATGCTGCCATTAATTTACATACTTGACACCATCTTGATTATCGTTGCAATGATTTCAAATCTGAAAATCACATTTTGTCCCCACTATTTTAAAAAATCTCAAAGAAATTCACCAAAATAAGATTTTTCTAAATATTTTTGGGTACAAAACCGCACAAAAATGACTTAATGTTATTTGAAAAATTCTTGCAAATAAATTTAAAAAACTGAATAATTTTTTACTTTACTAAGAAAACTAAACAAAATTCAAAACAGTATGCAGGTTTGTATTTCATTACAATTTTACACTTAAGAGTATTTTGACAATAGATCTAAGCAATTACAAAGGATTTAATGATGATGCGTGCTATTGATCAAGCATTGCATTCTTTAAATTGACTCTTATTGTAGGAGTCCCATGTCATTCCCAAATGATTTCTAGAAATTGTCATTACCAATGCTTTTGTACCCGCGAAATAGAGAATCTTCGCATTATTATCTGTAGTTTATATTCCGTATCTCGAGGGAGTCATAACAACTTAGAGCTCCGCCGATGTCTAAGTATCGATAACAATGAGAAGAGGAGTTATCTAAATTACGTTCCAGCAGAAAGAAGGTCCGACACTAAGACGGAAAAATTGGAGAAGCATTAATAGCAGCTAAATAATCTTTGCTTGGTATAACACAATGCATTGATAAAACCAAAAGAAAAAATAGGACTAATATCCCCAAATATGGCTGTTTTTATTTCTTATATTTCTTAAACCCCATGACAAGTTTTATAATGACTTTTTCTGATAAAAGAAAAAGAAAACTTCAATTATGAAACGTTATAGTACTTCTGAGCGAGTGCTTATCAACATTTCACCATAAAACAACATGAGAAATATCTCTGAGAATTACATTGCAACCGCAATAAGTGAGAGTGGTCAAAATCACGAATTCGTGGCCGGCGTTGTCAGATAGCGATTTCAAGTTCAGGTGCCATTAAAGATCTGTCATATTGTGGAGCTCGAAATCCTCACGTTGGCTTTGTATGGAAGTTTGGATTTCCAGCTGAAGAGTTAACCTCGTCACTCAAAATTAAGAGATCCATCGGTAGTAGTCCTCGTGGAACTTCAGGGGTTGACGTAAATCCTAAGAAAATCAAAGAACTTTTAAGGGGATGCAAATGTAGTTATTTGTGTATGTGTGTTGGGAATATAGTCAGCGAGAAAAATAAAGTTAAAAATTTGAAAGAGTTTGGGCCGAGCCTTTAGTTCTAAAACCGAAGAATGTACACAAAGTCCGTATGGAAATGCGTTCTAATAATATAAATTAGTGTTTAAACAAAAAGATACGAAGAAGATAGGGATATTTTGGTTTTTACATATGCAGATATTTCTTGCTGCGACTGGGCATGAAGATGTAAATGATTTATATCAAAAAATTATGGATCTTTAGTTTCCGGATGACTTCAATAAGCTGAGTGCTCTGCAGATGCGAATTTGTGGTTGATGTATTGTACATCAAAGTCTCGCTCAGAAGCTACATTAGGGATTAGCTAAGGACCTCGTAACGCGTATTTGGGAATGCGTAGTTTCAGCTGTGAATCGTGCCTCAAGTCCAGATGTCACTAAAGACCCGTTATGTAGAAGAGTTGATGTTCTTTACATGTGTAGATTACCAAAGTCTTCCCGTTTGTATGATGAAAAAATATCGAAGGTAGGGGCCAACTCAAATTCGTCCATCATTCTCGGTTCAAAATTAGCGGCTTCGTCACCAATAGACCTCGTATACATTCGTAGTGCGCGAACGTGAGAAAACAATGAATACATTTTTAATGAATTTGGATCGTTTGAGATTGCTAAGCGATCTCAAAGGCAACCTATTGCGTTTCATGTTAAAGCTTTATTTTTTTTGTATCAAAGTATAAGGAGAATTTCATTTAAGGGCATAAACTAAAATTTTCAATGTTTCTAAATCTATTACAAGCTTAAGCGAGTTCACTGGAGAAAGCGGAGTTTGTTAAAGTTTCTTGTTTACATTTATTGCAAAATAAAAAACAAGGCAATGTTTTTTTTAAAAAATTTGTATTGGAACAAAATTAAAAAAAAAAAAGCTTTATAAAGAATATAAAATAGGTTTGAAATATAATTTTTAAAGGTTTAAATTTTTACTAAAATAATTTTATGGAAAATTTTCATCAATTATATCATCATTAAGTACATGTTCTGTTTAAAATTAAATTTCAGTAATAGAAATTGCTTCATTCGCAGAATCTAAATGAAGACTGTTTTAGAAAATATATATAATTTTACAAAATAATATTTTAATATAAAATACTTGACGTAAATACTATTGTTCAACCTAAAACTCTTAAAGTATATTTCATATTAATTTAAATGTGTGAAATGAGTATATAGTGAACATACGCATGTTAATCGGGTCTATCGTAAGATTAACGCAATTCATACATCATTGATATCACACACAGATTCATAATATAAAAAGCGAGGAACGATATTCTCTAGATATGATATGCAAATATATGTTGTAAACGACATGTATATAATCATACCTAGCAGTATTATAGGAACTGAATATTTTATTCAAGAAACACAGCTGAAAGAGAGAGAGAGAAAAAAAACGACAACAATGCGTTAGCTCCCCACTGTCCGTAATGCAAGCTGTTTTCCTGTTGTGTAGAGTTGGTAGATGCCCTCTTGGGATAGATTCCGTACACGTTCTAACCGACGAATCAGAATTGCTCGAGCCAAAGAATGTCGGGGTGCAATCTTGATGTATTGGTGACAATCGTGTAGAGCAGAGATATCAAACTGGCGCCCAACAAAGAACATTTTTGCGTCCTGTCCAGTCTATTGGCACTTAATAATATATAATAAAATAACAAAATTTCTCCCGAAACAGGAAAGGTAATAGCAGAGAAGACATGTCAAGTGTCAGGGTGTAAATATTAAATTTTCTCGTTCTTTTATTCATATTTATTATAATGCATTATTCAAAATAATCCTGTTTCTATGAATATTGATTTTGTTTGCGGCCCACCTTAAGTTAAACCTTGCTTATTTGGCCCAAATCAGCCTCTGAGTTTGACACCCTTGATGTAGAGCAAATAAAAGTAGAAGTAGCATAAATAAAAGCATCAGAAGGAAGTGTAATAAACGTCTTGAAATTATTCTATTGAAGTGTAAGCTCATGGGTGAGCGAAGAAAGAGGTTATATTAATAGGTGTAGAATCTCGTCGATGCCCGCCATTCTCTAAAGGTTTCCCGGTTGACATCCAAAGTGGTCCGGCAATCAATTGAAATGGTACAGGGTACCATTTCAATAACTTCTGGTAGTCGGGCCTGTGACAAAAGGCAGGTAGATAATTATCCCACTGTTGTTCTGGATTTCTCCAGATACGTCTTCGCAGGTCATTGGAGCTAATTTCGAAGCGAAACTCGTTGCTGAAAACAATTATAGTTTAGTCTGTGAAATTCCAGGTCGAATGCACTTGAAATTACTATAAACGCGCTCACAGTGTGTAATGATAAAGGGCAATTGGTACAACGGATATCGCATCCTAGTCCTCACTTTATTAGAGAAACTTATTGACAGTCATTGTAATCAGTGGTGTACCGGTTACATTTCAGAGCAGTGATAAGGATGTATAAGGGATTGCGAGAGGAGATCCGGACGATCACTCTATCCTTACGTCCTTCCGTCGTTATTGTTTGATCATTAACTTTTTGGAGCTCATTGTGGTCATGGTTCCTCCATTTCTGCTAACTTCATCAAATGGTAGCCTCAAACCGTCTCAAATGTCGATTGATACTGCAATTTGACCACCCTGGTTCTTTCAGTCCAATTGTACATTCTCCTTCAAAAAGTAACGACTACTCTTACAGTTCACGAATTCGTATGTCATATATTTGTACAACCCTCGTAGGTCTACGGAGCCGTATTTGCGCGGAAGTTATGGTTTAATACATTAGAATGTCTTACCAACCAAATGTTACGTTGTAATTCGCTGGAGATCCAGCTAGACAGTCATTGACTATCAAAAGTTAATCCTTTGCATATTTTGTCTTAAAATATATGTATAATTAACTTCAACCCATTTGGAAAACACTTTGGTGCGTTGCTTTTTATTTCAATATGTGCATAAGCAGTAGAACTTAATTGTATTGCATTGAAAATGTCCACTGTTTCCGGTCAGAGATCTTGAATGCAATTGGTTGACGACTAAACTACATAAAGACCAAACAGTGTTTGATTTTTCTATGTGCAGTGTTGCAATGACATTCACAGCCAACATTCCGAGTGAGTGCCGAAATAAAAGGGAGTGCCGCACTATGTGGGGTTGGAAGAGGGTGGGGGAGTGTGATTAGGAGTAAGGAAATGACATGACAACAAACCACTGAATCATTGGACTGACCACTGAACATGAGGTGGTACCAAAGCTCGTCGATTTCTCGCAGCATGTCCGACCAGTCTTCCTTTCGTTTCGACTTGGACTCGTCCAGCGGGGAGCCCTGCAGAAAAAAATGCAATTATTGAGTCCGTATTTTTAGAATCAGAAGAAAAAGAAATAGATTCAGAAATTTAAGATGTTAGGGATTTCTTCAATATATTTTTAGTAGATGTTACCCGCCGCATTTTCGCAGAGTATTTCATGATGTTCTGTGAACAGTGGCGCACACAAGGGGAGGTCCTGGGGGTCGGGACCCCCTAAGCCCTTGATTTTTTTCCGATTGGTTATAATTCTAAGTATATAATACGTAAAATTCAATTAAATATTTGTTATTAATGATTAATTTTATTAATTAATGCTAATTATTTATTCAATAATTAGTTTTTTTACTGTGTTCTGTTCCTGAAAATCGACAAAATCAAAAATAGCATGATACAAGAATGGTGAACTTTCAACCCCGGACCCCCCCTTGAAAAATTCCTGTGTGCGCTACTGTCTGTGAATATATAAATATATATATATAAATGATTGACATCTAAGTCCTGGCATTAAGCGTTCGATTGTATTGAAAAACGTTCTTATAACTCTCATTTTTTGATTTAAGAAAAATAAGATTTGGATATCTAAAATTGAAGTTGAATAATTTTTTCGCTTCCGTAACCCCCTCCCCCAAAATTTTTTTCTCAAAACCCGTTTTTAGTGGATCTCTACTCAACAAAATAAACATCCTTGCCATATTTCAAGTCTAAATCTAGTAGTTCAAGAGAGGAGGTTTTTTTTTTATCACTAAGCCTCGTACCACATTTGAGAGTCGACTTGCGTATGATCCATTCTTAGCGGATATCAACAAAAATGCGGATACAACAAAAGAAAAATGTATACCAAATTTCATTACCGTAGGTTTAGTAGTTTGAAAACGGAAATTTTTACTACGTATACTCCCCAGTAACGCCCGCTCTCCCCATAGGAGTCGACTTCCCCCCTCCCCCCCTAAAACCATTCTTTGTGGAACTCTTTATTTGCAAAAATATAAAATTTTACAATTGGAAGTAATTTTCAGACATTAATTGAGTAAATTAGTTAAATTATTAGCAGCCTAATTTTGTTCCATTTAGAACATTAATATTAAATGGAATTTCATCCATCTGCGATGCAAAGATATTAAGACGTGACACATATTTTTTGAAGACTTTACGAAATAAATTGGCTCAAAGGTTTATAAAAAATTCATTCTGAAGCCTTTAACTCATATAATCTTTTAGAAAAGAACAGCTTAAATGAATCTCCATAAATTCACTATCTGATATGTGCTTTTGAATATAATTTAGCTATGTAGAAAAATTTCGTCACTAATTTTAGAAGAATGATATCTTCCAAGTTGGATAATTTAAGAGGAATTAATTCGAAAAAGATTTAACAAGCATCTTTTAGCATTCAATCAGAAAAGAATTTTCGTTATAGGATTGGTAGGAAGTTCTCCTTAACTTAAAGAAAATTAAAGAACTTTCACAAAAGTATTCATTCAAACTATCGGAGCTTGTAGAAGTGGCTTATTTTAATTGAAAAATTGAACTTTTTCCATGTGTTATACTTTCCTGTTCGTTGCTTTTTAAAATAGTTTGTGTATTCTGGTCTTAGGATTATTAGAAAGGAAGATATAATGACGATTTTAAAAGAGAAGAAAAATGGGAAGTAAACAAAGAAATGAGTGGAATTTTTTAAATATATTTCCATATATTTTCCTTTAATTATCAGTAATTTTTACATTTTACTTCGAGAAAAACCTGGTGGTAAGCGTTTTCTTAAATCTCAAATTAAACAAGGTATTTTCGTTATCACAGGAAAAGTACATTTTCTGGTAAGTTATTGTTGTTATTTTTTTGAAATTTTCCATTTTATGTAGAATTTCCAGATTTGCAACAACTTAAATAATACGCGCGATCCTCCTTCCCCCTTCTCATGTGAGCTCGAATGTACACTCACACTTAACAGTTAAAGTTAAATCCGGTATTTCATAAAATTTTTAGTTATTTCGTGAAATAACAATCCTGTCAGTTATATAAAATTGCTGGATTTTACAGTCTAATCTTATATAACAATAATTGCCCAACATTAAAATATTACATATCCAAGGAATAATTAGATAACATTTTTTTGATGTTCTTAAACAGCAGTAATTAATAGCCTAATAATTTATGTAATTATAAGCTGTAAAATTAATTATAGTTTTTGCTGTTCAATATTCTGTTAATTGTTTTTTAGTTTTTAACCAATCTCTTGCAAAATATTATATTACATATTCTGTTTTTTTTATTATTTATTGGTTAATGTATGTATCTATAACAGGAAACGTGTTTCTATCAAGAAACTTTAGCTATTTACCATATTTGAAAAAAAAAATGCTGAGTTTTCCCAATGTCGAATGCTTTATTTTGGACTTGAACGGTAAACCATCAGTTAATTTATAGAATACGTAGTTATTTCATATACCGTGAAATACGGCATATAACGCGCACTTTTAACAGAAAAAATAAGATCGAAATTTACGGTTGCACGTTATACGCCGGGTATAAAAATGTGCGAGCTTTAAAAATTAAAAAAAAAAAAATGAGCATAGAGAAAATTAGACTTCCACATAGATTGAAATACTGCTTATTTAAAAGAAATGACATTCCTTGTGAACTTATAGGGTTGTAGATCTAGAAGTATACTATTTTTTGTCTATAGCTTAGAATAATATTTCGAATAAATGACTTAAAAAAATACGAGAATTGCGCAAGTACATTTCAGGTTTCTTCGTAAAAAACGGGCGTGTGTTTTCGCGGAGAATATACCTAAAAATTCAAAATTGTACCTTAGAAGTATAGGGGCGTGTTATATATATATACGCCGTATTTTATGGTAAGTTTTGGATTATTTAGTTATTTTATTGAATAAATGGGTTATAGATGAAACTAACGCATTACACTCTGTAACTGATTTGTTTAATATTTCATGAAATACCTATATATATATATCTATGCAAAATCTATAAAATGACTCTATTATATACTTAAACGACAACACATAATATTCTAGTACTTATACTTAAAACATTTCCCTAGTTTAAAACCATTACATACTTTATGATCTCTTATTTGAAAATAAACGTGTTGTGAAAAATCCCGGAAATCATTTACTAGGTTTTCTGAAATCCCTGTAAAATTATATATTTTTTTCACAAATATCATTATTAACTCTAAAAGTACTGGTAAAAATTGTATAATTATTGTAGCAATGAAAGCATTCCTATGTGTAACTTTAAACTGTTTTTCATGCAGAAATCTTTAAATTAGAGCGAGAAAGAGATTATATATATGTAAGAAAAGCAAGGAGACAAGAAGCAGGGTGAGAAGAGAGACAATTTCCATAAATTTACCCTTATTTTATTGCAAATAAATATACTTAAGATATTATATAGACCTGGAAATTAATATTCTGGCAAAAATTAAACTAAAAAATATTATTAAAAAGGTTTTAATTACAGTTTTTGAAAAAAAAATTCACTAATGAAATTCGATAGTTCATAATTCCAGATAGTGCAATTAAGGTTTATCTAAAAATGTGGTAATTAACAATACTTTACTTTATATACCGGGTATTTAAAAAGTATCACTAAACTTTAAAATATCAATTTCCAAAAAACAAATAAAGATGTTCCCTTACGGGTTTTTGCATTTTATAAAGAAAACACCAAAGTTTGTGATATTCAACTAACATTTCCATCATTAGACGCGCGCAACACATCAAGATAATACCTCAGCTTCTAGGACGACGAAATTTTGTTTTTGACAGTTCGCTTTCTATCGTCATAAATTTTTCATGCCACTTATAAATTGCGGATCTTGAATGCGGACTTCATTTATGGATAGTTCGAAATTTACATTGTACATGTGTTGTAGTTTTAAATTTTATAAACCATACTATAATTTCCCCTTGTTCTTACGGTGAAACCCTTTTGAAACTAGAATGTTTCAAAACGTGGACGTTCTACCATCTAGTATCCTTTTCACTGAACATAAGCTTTAATATTTTCTTTATGGAACGTGAAAAGCCGTTAGGGAAAATCTTTGTTCATTTAATTATAATTCATTTTTGAAAGTGTGGTAATATTTTTCGGACCCTTATATATCGGAAACTATATAATAAAATAAATATTCAAAAAAATTTATTTTAATATATTATACTTGCAATTAAAATACAAGCTTAGTTTTGCACTACTTAAAATTCTACGTAGTAACAATAGTGTATTGCGCTATTCACTTGTGTGTGTGTGTGTTAAAAAGCAAAAGTGCTCTTAAAAAAGCATATACGAGGAAGGATTCAAAAGCTCCCTGTATGAGCCTATAAAGAGAAATACTTTTACAGTAGAGTGATTACGATAATGTTTCTGTGTTACTGCGTTCTTCCCTTTTTCTAAAAGTGATTTGTCTTAAATCAAGTAGTCGGTGACTCGCCTCGGTAGGGAGGGTGATCTGAGATCATTTAATCGAAAAACCGATTTCTCGGGTAAAAAAAAAATTGATTTTTCAAATCGATATGTAGCACTGAATCGATTCAGTGAATCGATATTTCATCCTAGAAAAAATCGACATTCGATTTTTTGAAGTTATACTTCTTTTGGGG
>BMAV01018442.1:163366-237966 GCA_019973955.1 Trichonephila inaurata madagascariensis
ATAAAAATTATTTCTCTTCACTTCCCTGAAGAAGAAGGCTCCCGGGTTTGAACCGGGGACCACTGGATCTGCAGTCGAATGCTCTACCACAGAGCTATCCCTTCGCATCAGCGAACCTTTGCTTTGCGTTCCGTAGGAACGGATACGAAAATGCTTTGCTAGAAATATGCAGAACGGGACAGATCATTCTCGCCTTCGACACCCTCCCCATAATATTATTGGTCCTATTGTCCCTGTGCGGGGGTGTTTAAATTTATTTAAATCGTGATTATCTCAGGTTTGGCTGGTCCGATTGACACTGAAGGTTAGAGTCGTTCAACTCTGCTCGTGACCGCCTTTCGTCCTTGGCCCAGCTTGCCCTGCTAAAGATTTTAATGTTGTTACGCCAAAGAAGTATAACTTCTTACGTGCGTACATATGTACACACACACATTTTTTTCTGTTCTGGTAAAAATAATAAAACTATTTACAATTAGTTGAGTGTATGATCTTTAAAACCCGAATATTACGGTGTTTGCGGTTAAGGTATCCGACTACGTTCGGAACCGGGATTTTAAAAAAGTGCATAAACGTATAATTTTCATGATAATTAGTGTCACTTAGATTAGAATACATGTATGAAATTGTTTTAAGGAGACATTATGACAAAAAAAATTTATTTAAATACAATACTTTGGCAAAAAATTGACTTAGAATAACCTTTTTTTCAAATGTTCTCCTTTTGTTAGAAATGCTTCTATTGTATTAATATTTTGCCTGTATATAGCTCAGACCTCTGTACAGAGGCTCAGCTATGATTTTTGAAAAATTCAAATTATTTTCAGAGTTAAACCATTTGAAATAATTATCGGCGTATTTTCTTAAAATTTCTCCCTTATGTTTTCGTAAAACATGGATAAACCGACTTCCGAGTTATGCACTTCAAACATTCTAGTTGAGCCTCTGTACAGAGGTCTGAGCTGAATACAGGCAAAATATTAATACAACAGAAGCATTTTTTACAAAAGGAGAACATTTGGAAAAGAGGTTATTCTAAGTTAATTTTTTGCCAAAATATTGTATTTAAATAATTATTTTTTGTCATAATGTCCTTAAAACAATTTTATACATGTATTCTAATCTAAGTGACACTAAATTTCATAAATATTATCCATTTACACGCTTTTGCAAAATACCGGTTCCGAACGTAGTCGGATATCTTAAAGGGTTAATTACTCAAAAACTTGCGAGATGCCTGTGTGCTTAGTTTCCTTCGCCTTTCTTTAGTTAATAAATAAAGCTACCTTTGTAATCTTTGACTTTTTATATTTGTTGATATTGCGTCATTTGTTTGTGCCTTGATTGACTTACTGTCATAACATACTGTGATTAGCGAAATAAATATTTATTTTTTTGTAGTGTTTCTTAAAAAAATAATTAATGAGGGTTATTTTTTACTTTGATGCTATTATTTTGATTTGTTCAGTTAGTTGCTATTGTTAAATCTAACCATATATTTAAGTCATTTAAATTAGTTCACATACGAATAATTACTAATGATCATTGAAATAACTGTGGGAATTTCTAATAAAAATACTAATGTGTAAGTGGAATACTGATAAGAGATAGTTTATAATGGTATCTTTCTCATTTTTGATAAAATGTATTCATATTAACATTGCAAATGCAGACTTGAAAAAAAAAATCGATTCTTTAGAAATCGATTTTTTGTGAATCGATTCATCAGGTTACGATTCGAATCGATTTAAAAATCGATCTTTTTCGGAAAGAATCGCCATCCCTACGCCACGGAGTCGTATTTTGAAAGCGAAGGCATTTAGTAGCCGGCGATTGAAAGAAATGACGCTTGTACAATAGAGAATCAATATCAATTTTTGTAGAAAGTATATTTTGTAGAGTTCTACGGAGACTTACGAAATGTTAAAGCACATGCACAGCAGTGATACATTATCGTGAACCCGAGCTTTTGAATGGCATCGACGTTTCAAAGCAAGGAAAGTATCGAAGACGACAAACGCTCTGGACGTCCACAGATTTCCCGCACCGCTGATAAATTTTGAAAAGGTTTCTTCGATGGTGCGAAAGAACAAGCATCAAACAATGACGGGGAGAAAAGGAATACAGCTGTTTTGTAGCATCCTCCTTACTCCCCTGATTTCACCCCTTCAAATTCAGAAGATTTCCAGAACAGGCACGTCGCTTTCAGGATCATTGATTCCAATTTGCAGATGAAATTAAAAGACCTTCCATGACTTTTACAAGCAATGGCAAAGTGTGTTGTTGCTCAAGGAGCTTATTTCGAAGGAGAATGTATTTCAGCAATTTGATTGGTAACACTTTTTCAGATATAAATTCAGTCCGGGAACTTTTGAATCCTACCTCATATATTTTTAACCACGAGAACTAAAAAAGTGCGATGTTCATAAAAAAACCCCGAATAGAATGGAACTTAAAGAGACAAAGTACGTAGCCATAAATTTGATTTAAATGGATACAAGTTTTGATTGATTCTGTGACCACACATTTATATGTATTCCGCCAAAATTCCATTCGGAATTCTTCTGCCAAGGAACCTTTCCTATCCTCTTTTTGTGATTAATAGTGTGAGATTCAGCCGAGAGGAAAACATTAGAGTTTCGCTCACTTTTTAAAGTAATTGTGATTGATAACGATGAAAAAATCGATTCTATCTTGTCCTCGGGAACTTTGATTAATGTACCTTTTGCCACAGAAACTCTTTCGACATTGTGTCACACTGAATAAATGAATGATGGCGTGGTACATTTCACAATGCGATATTTGAATAATGGCGTCAGATCGACGAATGACAGTTTTTGATCTTCAAACTACAGTTTATTTTTTATGAAAGGCTCGCCCTGATTTAAAAATCTGTCGATATAACATTACTTAAACGATAGTTTAAAAACTGTCGCAGTTATTAAATTATGATCGTAAAATTACATTTTAAGATCACCCATAAAAATTTTTTTTTATGATTAATGTTATTTATATGGTTAAGTGCAGTGAATATGCATCTATAAAATATTGTTTAAATAAAACTTATGTTAAAAGTATGGAGCAAGATAATTTTTTTCAAACGCATTATAACTAATAAATTTTGAATTTTTTTTAAATGATGAAATAATTTATGTGTTTCATTTGAAAGTTGATTAGATTTTCAAAATTAGATATTTATAGCTGTGTCTGCAAATTATATTCTGCAATCTTTATAAGTATTCTTTTGTGCATTTACTTCGATGTTATTTACCAATGTACAGATTATTATACTTCGAATGAATACTTCTACATTAATGAAGTTCAATTCCATTTTTAATACAGACACGGATAAATAAAAACAATAGGGAATTAATTTGCACTTTAAAATTATGACTTAATACAATTCATAATTGTATAAATTTATTCACATGATAAAAGTAATAAGTGTTTTCCTAGAAACATCAAATAACGAAATAGATTTGATACGATCTTACTGACAGCATTTTAATAGCACATTTCATAAAAAAATGTTCTGAAGCTTATTTTAATAATTCAATAAATAAAATGTTAAAATAATTAAAGGAATACCATGCAATTTGTACAAAATAACATTAAGCTGTTTAGGATATCTACACTTCTATGGCCATCGAAAATACAACTCAAAGAAATACAAGTAATATCGATGATGATGATGATGATGAGTTTGGTGTTTTACGGCGCAAGAGCCAGTTTTGGCTATACTGCACCAAACATTCATAGGTCTGTGGTCTGGACGGGAAAAGAAGAAAAGGAGAAATTGGATGACAAGATGGAGGGTCGAAAATAGAGAAGGATCACTGGGGTACTCCGGGGTCGTGACACCCGTGTTTACCAAAGATAGTAAACCCCTTGGGAAAAGGAAAAGATCACTAGGGTACCTCGGGATTGTGACACCCGTACCCACCTAAAGAAGGTGAGCCTCCTGAGGGGACAAGTAATATCGAAGCCAAAATTAAGAATGATAGCACAAGGTACAACAATGAAATGATAGATCATACAGTCTTCCATAAAGTAAAGAACAAGATGAAATCAGTTTTGAATATTAACGTCACGAATGGTAGTAACCATTGCTACCTCTCTCGGCATTGAACGAAATACACCTGAGCATTGAAAGAGACAAGATCTTGTTAGAATATTGCTTCCACATAGTACCAAGTTGATTTTCTGTTACAGCGGGCGGCATAGGCAATAAACAGGTCGGGATTACGGGAAAAGGTTAAGTGTTCTAATAAAGAAATGTGGGTGAGAAGAAATGTTGCAACATCTGTCTAACAGAGAAGTAGCTCTGGTGCACCAAGCGAGTGTTTCAGTATACAGAACCTACGGAAAGTTTTGCGGGCATCTGGGTTTCAGGAACCCTTAATCCCGTGTCTGGTAAGAAGACTGGTAGAAGAAAATGACGACGTTAAATTTTCTTGCTAAAGGTGAGCTGCACGGCTATTGGACGAGAGGCGGCTTTCAGTATACAGTTAAGGACGAGATAAGGAAATATTTGTTTGTTCGGTGGCAACGATTTTTTTGCTTCAATTTACCTGTCGGTGAATTAGTTATTTTTTTGTTATGTACCTTCTGTTTTTTTTGTGTTCTATGAGAGTGATGATATAGTCAATGCGTAATTAAAATGGGAAAAGGCAGAGAAAAAAAAGTGCCATCATTCATATGTTCGTCTATTAAAACAAGGTTTAATATTAAATTAGTCTGAACTCTATGAACGATAACTTTGTATCGCTTTCGTTAAAATTAGTGGTCAAGAAGTTTCGACTTTCATGTGCCATGCATGACTCTGCATTAACTTGCTGGAATGTGGCCGCAGACAAGCTCTGGAGGGAAAGGAGGATAGCAGGCTCCAATACAGTACGATACCTTGTATATATTCTTAACGTGGGAATAGCTACCGCCGTATCAATGATTCGGGGCCCCAAGCTACAGGGGCCTCAACATGGGTAACTACAGTCCTACTAACAGGGCTGTTATATCTGAAAAGGGGCCCAGAAGGAATTTTGATACAGGGCCCACTCAGAACTAGCTACTCCAGGGATTCTTAAATGCAGGTTTATGCTATGAGTATTTATTTTATGAAGCTCTTTATGTGTTTTATTAGCAACAAATAATTTCTTTTAAATAGTAAAATAGATAAATATATCCATAAGTCCTTATATTTCTGCAAAAAATGCAAGAATGAATAATGCAAAATATTTTTATGTGAAACATATTAAGTAAATAGGGCAAGGTAAGTTTCCGATATATTTGTAAAATATTGGTTACGCCACTGCGTCACACAAAATGTCGTGTCCAGGAAATGAGAGCCCGAAAAGAAATTTATATATCATTTTTAAAGGCGTGTTAATTTTCAGAAACAAATAAATCCATAAATTTGTGCGCATAGTGTTTTGAATCAGATGCATTACATTCTGTCAACACTGTTTTCTAAAATGTAATTCAGAACATAGAGGATAGTGCAAAGCAGGAATGAACACGAGATACTTTTGCGTTCCCTTATATAATTGTACCGGGTGTTTCTATAAGAATATCGGAGTTTTAACACTTTATATAGTATTCATTACATATAATATATTAGTATGACTCATACATTGAATGAAAGAGCAACTGAAACAGTTTTGCTTGTTGGAATGTGTGCGCGTCTACGCGGAACGTATGCTAAGTTTTCCCCTTCTTGCTGATCAACGCGCTAGAAGAAAAATGGCGACTAGTAAACAAAACGCATTTTATGTTATCCAGTTTGAAAAGAAAGAATCTGCTATTACTGTGCAATGAGCGTTCCGTATTAAGTTCGGTTGTCAACATCCAAATGACAATAACATTCTTAGGTAGTATCATCAGTTTGAAACAACTGGGTGTCTTTGTACAGGGAATAAAACGGGACGGCCAAGGCTGTAACTGGTTCTGCCTATCTTGGTGCTCTACAACTATGGCTATTTTCTTCAATTGGAAGAAAGTGAACCCAATAACTTTATTTGGCTGTAAGATTGTGCACCACCTTACTGGCATCTCTCAGTACGCGATTGGCGTACAGATACAGGATGGAAGCAGATGTTGGAAGAATTTCCTCAGACACACTGAAAAAAGTTTGGGATGAACTCGCCTATCGACTTGATTTGTGCCGTGTGACGAAGGAGGCTCACATTGAACATTTGTAAACTTGTAGGTAAAACTGTTTCAGTTACACTTTCATTCAATGTATCAATTATACTTAAAATACTATAAAGCGTTGAAACTCCGATATTCTATTAGAAACCCCCGATATTATGATTTTTCTTATATCTGCGCATTATTTTAGAATTTCATACACATGCGAGGAATGCAATTTCATTAAGAATAAGTCCACAGCTTCATTTTAAATTACAAAACGAAGTGATTGACCTTTTGCTCCTTCTCCATGAGGAATCCCAGGTGGAAAGCATTGGCGAGGTCCGTGTGGCAGAGCTGGGAGTCACTTTTGCTGGGCAGGTATCGGGCACGAATAGCGTTCGTGATTGTCTTATGGCTCCAGTACAAGTAGGGACGCTTATCCACGTAGTACATCTTCATCAGAACACCTTCAGGGAGAAATAAATTTGAATAGTTCTGCATTAAGAATGCTTATATGTGAATATTCAAGGTTTACATGAAACAAGTAATATAAAAAAAATTCCTACTTAGGTCAACAAAGAAATTTTTTATTTTAGTTACTTTTTATTAAATAGAGTTACAATTAATATAAGTATGTGTATGCATATGACAGAATCTCAATATTAAGTGACAAAATAGAAAGCGATTTTTATTGTAATTTTCCATTTTCCTTTTTATATGGGGTGTTGGACTACTTTCTGTTTGTGTTACTATTTATTTATTAATTAAATTTAACTATTCCGATAAAATAGTAAAGTAAAAAAATAATTCATATTTTCAGAAATTAGGCCATTCCTGGTGGGATTCCTACCCACGACCTTTGGTAGAGAAATCCAACGCGCTATCCGTTGCACTACAAGGACACAACGAACAATTTTCATTTCTATATATGCTGTTGGACTATTATTTTTGTTTGTTATTATTTATTCATTTTTTAAATTTAATTAATGAATTTATACTTGAGAAAACTATATTAACATCAAGTTTTATCCCCCATAAATTTTAAAAAATGTATTTGAACTTGAGTGGATGAATAGAAAGTATTTTATTAACGATTGAAAATTTAAACAAGATATAATAAATATCCATATAAATAACTATATATAGGGAGAGAGTGAACTAATAGTAGGAATTGAAAAAAAGGAGTTGGGTTTCGTTTTTGTGTTGGATTTGAGGAAAAATTCCTTTTGAAAAAGTATTCAGCGGGAAGAGGTACACAATAGGTCACTTAATAATGGTATTATCTACCATTTTAAATTTTATGCAAAATTTTAACATACGTTTTTATGTTGTTGCTTTTGATACCACCTGATCGGCAGTGTCAGATTGAGACCCGCGAAATTCATCGTGGCCAAGGGGCTAGGTTTTACGCCTGTCATTAGCCGTAGCTTTAAGTGCCATACAAATGACAGTACAATTTGGGAGAACAATCTGGAGCCTCCCACCTCTCATCCCCTCTTATTAATTCCTCGAAAGAATTAAAGCTTAAAGAGCTTTTAGAGTGCCCTCATGCCGCACTGGCAATATACACTTAAAAACCTCCATGTCTTTCCCAGGATTCAAACCCAGACCATACCGTACAACAGCCAGCATCTCAGACCACCATACCGGATGGGCGGCACATATACGTTTTAATATTTACGTTTACCCACGCACAAATATTAATTTTTACTTAATTTAAATAGTACGATTGTTAGATTAGTATCTGTCTGGAGAACAGGAATTTCAAGAATTTTCATAAGGCGCCTCACAGGTTTACTAACCTTTTCACGACTAAGGAAAACAGCCCCCCCCCCAGTGTAAAATTGGTGATTGTCGTATTTAATTATAACTTTATCTGCATTTTTCATGCATTACGTCAAAATAGAATGTATGCCGAAAGCAATCACGTAAAAGGGATTGTTAGAAGGGAAATAAAAAGAACAATCGAATCATTTAACACCAATAATAAAATATTTGAGGGCTGTATTCTGTTATTATTTCAGTTTATTATCTCGTGTAGTAGTATATTACTATGTTTTCTCACATGTTTTATGTTATTCGGTTAGTATAACTTTGTGCTACAATAAATTATATTTGAACAAATGAAAACAAATACCTGATAATGACAAAATTCTATGTGAATAATTTGACTCTATTCACACAAAGTTTCAAAAAAGTTTTTTAACGTTGTTATTTACTTTTCTTGTTATTTTTATTTTTTTTTAAGTCTAAACCAGTATTTCCCAAAGTGGTCTATATAGACCCCCAGGAGTCTATGATGACCTGCAAGGGATTGGAGAATACTAGCAGGAAGATGGCTGGCCTGAAAAAGGCTTCTTGAGAAAAACAAGGCTCACCCTGGGCTGTCGTGCCAGTGAAAAGGAAGGAGTATTAAAATAAAAAACAAACAGGATACGAATAGCTCAGTTTTCGAAAATTTAATATTTAATTAATATTTATCTTAATTTCTAGCATGTAAATATAATTCTTCATTACCAAAATTAATTACTTAAAAATTAAATATAAGAATTAAACTCCAAGCCATGTACAAGGTGAAATGTGAAATCTTGTTAACAACGTGAAAAGCAAAATTGCCAAATGGTATTAAGGCTTTTCAAGAAAACTTAATATCGTAAGAATTAACAAAAAAGGTTCACCACAATAAAATTAATCCAAAATATTGCCAAATTTTGCTTGTCCCTTATACTTTACTTTAACTGAATTAATTATCGCATGCTACATATTTTTAACTGCTTAAGAATTTAAACTCGAAACTAATACCAAAAAATGAGAGAACGTGTTTTAGTAATTATCAGATTAAAGAGAGATAAAATTATTAAAAGAGGCAACTTCCGAAGAAAAAATTAATTTATTATGCTTTTCTAAAGGCAGTAAAAATAAAATAAAAAAGAAATTGTTTTGAAATTTAGAAAAAAAATTGTAGCTTGAAAAGTCAAAAGATTGAACAGAAGCAAGACAAAGCCGTGACGTTGTTGACCGCACAATTGGTAATTAGCAGAGTCTTCTCCTTTTTTTCGCGCTTCCCCTTATCTCGATATGGCGGAAACCGCAAATTAAAAACACGATATTAATTACATTACTTTACGCCAGAATTAACAAAGAGTGGTATGCCTTAAAGAAATCTGAGCGACATATTTAAGAATAATTAAATTCAGTTTTTTCCCCCCTTTACAATGCAAAGAAACTTTTTTGAAACTGTTTTTTTCCGCCTTCCTCCAGTTTTAAATTTGAGTTTAAATGAAACGCCGTGGTGATTGTGCTCTTAGCGGTGAGCATGAATTTTTTCATTCTTAAAAAAAAAAACACTCACTTTTTTTTTAAAAGCATCGTAAATATAGGGGTAAAAAAAATTAAAAAGAAATAATAACAGAAGCAAGAAATAATTAGGATGAAAGGAATATTAAAAAGCTTAGATGAATTAAATATTTTCTTTCCATTTGGAATTTTGCTGTTTTTTTTGCATTACATTACGTTACCTGGAAATCAGTTACTTATAATACTTATTTCATTTTTAATATCTGTTCATATTACATATTTAATTTTATATTATTATTTAATTACATTTTTAACATGTGTTTCATAAAGGTTCGGGGAAAAAAATTAATGAGAATTTAAAACAATTAAATGTTGCTACGGTAGCTGGGTGGTTATACTCGTGAAATGGTGCCCAGGATTATTTATGTTTACTGTGGGGTTTATCGAGTCCTGCTAGAGGAGGGGTACTCAACCTTTTTTTCTGCTGGGCCACATACATATGTCAGCTATTTCACGCAGCCCGCAACATGATTATAAATGGGGGAGTGGGATTGCTTTAAGACTAAGATATCACTGTAAATTTAAAATATGGAAAATTGATCAAAATATTAAAACTGCTGTTTTGCTCTTTTTAAATTATTATTTTTTATAATTTTTTATTTTTGTCACTAACACTAAATTAGAAGCATTTAAGAAACACTCCTTCACAATTTCTGCATTAGCACAAACGGTTTCATATGTGATTACCAATAATATAACAAACTTCATAGGATGTCTTTGTTACCTCTGTGATATTACCACTGACAAAAGACTTTGTTGCTGTTGCAAAGATTATTCAAGAAAGCCTATTTATCACCTCTTCAAAGAGAACTTCGAAAAGTGTCTTTGAATGATTCCTGTTTGTTGGTATCTATTTTTTAAATACAGCACTTTCGGAACAAATCAAACAATTAGTGATCCATTTTTGTTTTTCGCTACAAAATAGTCATCCTCCCAACCGTCATGAAACCACCGGGTTATTGCAGCTAGTCAATAATATAACATACTTCACAGGATGTCTTTTTTACTGCTGCGATATTACCACTGACAGAACACTTTGTTCCTGTTGCAAAGATTATTCTGAAATCCTATTTATCACCTCTTGAAAGAGCTTTTCGAGCAAAAGTGTCATTGAATGATTCCTGTTTTTTGGTATTTTTTAAATGCAGCGCTTCGTGACAAATCAAACAATTGCTTACCCATGTTTGTTTTTCGCTACAAAACAGTCAACATCCCAATAATCTTGAAGTGATATATTTTGTTTGAATATTTGTCGTTTGTGCAAGATATAAAAGATAGTTAAAAATTAGTTACACCCATAAAATGGTCGCTACTCCACTGTTGTCTGTTATCACTAACTGTAACCGTTCCAAATAGAAAAAGAATATCAGTTCGTACCCGTACGATACAGACAGCAAACAGCAAAATCAATATATTTGATTTTTTGGCAAAGAATTTCCCATAAAATTTTTAATACAATGTTCTTAAATAAGTAAATTTCTCAGAGCAATGGGCCTGTGACCGGGCTACTTAAAATGGATCGGTGGGCCGCAGGTTGAGTACCCTTCCGCTGGAGGAACTGATGCAATTTTAAATCTGTACATATTCAGAGTCCTGATTTTGGCACGATGTGGAAATTTGAGATTGCAGTTCAGATGTCATCCTCGTCACTTGACCGAGGTTCACTATCATCGAAATCATCACGTTGCTTTAAAGTGTGACGTTACATTGCAAAATTGCCTTTATACGCCAATACATTTAATTATATAAAAATTTAAGGGGACACAATAAGATTCAACTAACAAAACTTGTTAAAAAAATCAAACCTAATTTTTTTAATCTAAATTATATTTTATAACTCACAAAATTTAAAAGCTGTAAGTTTAAAAACGCAGAGTTATGATAACTTTACATTCGTTTTTATTCACATACCAATGGCAAATCAAAACTTTAAAACTCTGACTTATCTCAGAAAGATAAAATAACTAGTTTGATTTCATTTGAAATGCTTTGGCCTTTTTTTCTATTGTTCATGATACTTGGAAAATTTTTTACTTGTTTCTAATAGTACATTTAATAAAAGTTGGTCTGTATTTTTCAATCAAATCAATACTTATTCCTTTAAAAAAATAATTGAGTTTAGAATTTACACATATCTTGAGGAATTTTCAATATGCATTCATGAAAAGAAGTATTGTACAAAAACCAATCACGTTATCGCAAAACCCTTACCAACTTTTGTTATACGTGGTTTGATGTACTTGCAAATCAAATTTCTCATGCATGTATGTAACTTTTTGTAGGAGGAGTAGCATTTTAAATTTGCTTCGCAAATTTCAAGGTTTTTTTAAAAAAAAATTAAATGGTTAGATTTTTATGAAATTTTGATCCACAAAATCTGTTTTACATCTTACATATACACATAGGAGGCAATGAAAAAGTTTTAAAAATCATTGAATTAAAAAAAAATTTTGTAAATCGTACCATGTCCACTTAAATTACAAATGTTTTATAAATAACCCATTTTAAATTTAGGCATATATTATGCGTAAAAATAGGGTGAATCTCTACCAGACCAACAAACTTTCAGGGTGTGTAGGTGTACTGAGGCGACTCAAAATCACATAGGAATGCAGGGTTGGAAATACCGTAGTTACGATTACGGTGCAAAGAAGCAAAAAAAAAAAAAAAAAAAAAAGAGAATAGAAACAGCAACACATTGATGGACCATAAAAACTTTTATTGAAAGGGTGACTACAATAGGTGTTCAAAATTACGATCAGAAAAGTTGCCTGGCATGTCTGACATCGGCGCTGCATGGAATTCCTTAGTTTCTGGAAGATTCCTCGCGGCAATCTTGTGGAAGATGACGCTGAAGGAAGGCTTTGTGAGCACTGATTTAGCTGGAAGTTGTCATATGCGACTTCGAGCCATACTAGGCCTGCCAGGAGACTTCTGGTCGTAAGTTTGAACATCTGTTATAGTACATCCTTCCAAAAATATTTTCTGTCCCATTAATATGTTAGTGTGTGTTTTAGTTCTTTTCTCTAATTCTTTGCACCGTAGCTCACAACTACGGTATTCGTGACCCTGCATTCCTATGTGATTTTGAGTGATCTCTGGACTCCTTACACACCCTGCAAGTTTGTAAGTTTGGTAGCGAATCACCCTCTATATTAAACATTATTTTAAAATATCAGGACAAACGCTGAAAGGCGTTACAGCCAGGGCTTCGAACCAGGACTGAACTGAAAAAAACATCAGTTTATTTCCGTTCGATATATCTTCAGTCATTTTGTTACGGTAAATAGCTTATCTATACTTCCTAACTTAACGAAACAAGAAAATGTGAACTAGATGGTTTAAGATAGGAATATACATACAATAAAATTTTTCATGTGGAACTCAACCGAAAACCAATATTTTTGTCCGAACAAAAACCGCAAATGAACCGACATACTTTTTTTAGTCGAACCGGAATGAAAAAAATTACGGTTCGAAGCCCTGGTTACAGCTCTACTAACTCGTATCATATCGTACGGATGAAAATGACAAAATAAAAAAAAGTGAAAAAAAATTGTTTATTTACAGCATTGTCGCAAATTATTATTAGTCCGCAGCTGATCGGATTAGTTCCAAAAATCTCGGAGAGTTTTCCAATCCATGGATGAACAGTTTATTACATTCTGATGGGTAGCTCCGTAATAATAAGCCATTTTTTTCGATACTTTTAGCCCGGACACCCTGTATATATATTTGAATGCCCCTGAAATTTTACGTAAGTTAGGAAACATGTAGCTTCGATTCCTTTGTAATTAAAATAAATTTTCACAATTCCAGAGATTACAAATGATCATTTGAAGAGTCTGGTAATACAAATTCAGAGATAGTTTTCTTTTAATGGTAATTATTACTAAATTCTGAGTCTGCGAAATGAGGAATGCCGTTTTTATAAAATTATTCGACAGTTTTAAATAAAATGAATGTTCATTTTCAATACCCAACGTTTGATTCTCCATCTCATTGTAAATTTATTTTCTGAACAGGGAACTGCACGGATTTCCAGTAAATTATTACTTTCCAAAACCGGAACAAGTCGCGGGCAAAGTGATACGCAGATTTTAACTAGCTTTCCCGTCACGTTTGCAATCAACCACCGTGAATTAAAAGTTACGGGTGGTACATTCATTCTCATGTTAGAACATTTCCTGTGGGAGAACAATTCTGAAGGTTTGACAGCATGCAATGTTCGTGTGTGCAGAAACGCATGGGTGTGAATTAGTTACTAAGTCTATTATTTCGTCAGTTAATGTAGAGAGAGAGCTATTTACATGTCAACCTCAAAACCGCACGGAGAAAATTGTTAACAATATGTTTTGTTATGTCGCTTGAAAATAGTACGAGATGACGAGTTCAGATATTTATAGTTTTTACTTTCGAGTTCGTATATGAGTTCGAAAATTTATTATTCTGAAACGGTTCCTGTGCTATTAATGAAAAATATTTTCCTAGATCAAAAGTAATTATATTTTTTAATGTGAAGCATTCTATCAAAAGTTCTTATAAGTTTATTCACCGTCTTGTTCATTATAATAATAGTATGATTGATAGTATGAGAACAAAACCCTTAAGATAATATAACAATGCTATAACTTAACAAAGTTAATAAAGCAGAGTACCTAGATAAGCAATGCTATAAAACAAACAAAGAAAAGAAAAGAAGAAAAATAAGAACGTGAAAAAATATTGCAAAAATAACGCAATAGATTTCTTTTGCTTTTGATATAAACAAATGAAATAAAAGAATATGTTTCACAGATTACATGACTGCATTGTGAAATATAAACCGATATATATAAAACAAAAACACAATACATAAAATTAAGCAAACAACTCATAAATTTAAAATACATGTCTTAGAGGAATTAGGAGTAATTGATAAAAATAATAATAAAGAGCTTTAAAAAAGGCAAAGAGTATACAGGAAAGGCATCGATATGAAAACAAATTCATTTATTGTAAAGGCCAGTAAAACGAGTTTAAGTAAGTAAAGCCAATAAATGTAAACAAAACAATATTTTTCCTACAAAAATAATTTTAAAAATAATCTATGACGTTCTTACGTTTCTTAATAATTAAATTACTAAATTTTATGAGAGAAAAGGTACAAAAAATAAAGCATTACTAAAATATACATTATAAAAATAAACAAATCAATTTTTACGCAATTAAATGAATAAAATATAGTTCTTTTTCTTCTTTAAATACTACTTAAAATTTACAGCATCATAACCAATATCATTCATCAAGAAAAGTAATTTAAAATTTCATAGCATTCTTAGAGGCTCAAAATTTTGATCGACAATCAATACTTGCCGGTATTTGTTGTTTAATACGCGTTTAAAACTATTATTTTAATTTAGTTAAAATTTTTATTTGACAGCAAACACTTCTAACATTAATTATTAATTCTGATAAATGTAGCATCGCCATTAGATGCAGGAGGTATGTTAAATAATATTGTTTCAGGTTCTCGCCCATAGATGGCGTTTCTGTCACGTGAGAACGTTCGTTTTTGTTTATGTATGAGCAGTGTAATAAGCTTTCTGGGTTAGAGATGTGGCACCAGGAGATGTCCTAATCCGTTATGGCAGTGCTTCTCAAACTTTCTATAATTGCGATCTAATTTTCAATCATAATTTCGTCACGCCCCACAGTGGGCAGTTTTCCCAATCTAGCCCTCGGAAAGTCCAAAAATGAAATTGCGGGAAATAAAAAAAACCAAAACAAAACAACCCACTATTTACGGTCCTCAGGTTTACTAGCCTTGTGGTAAGTGGCTGCGGTAGTCGAGTGGTATGGGTATCGGATCGTGGCTTGCCTTGTCACGAGTTCGAGCCCATTACCACTAAAGACCCGCCGTGTAGAGCAGCGATGCACGTTAAATCTGTCGAGAGCTGAAACTTCCTCCCGTTGGTGTGGTGTGGTAGTTAGGAGAGGAGGGTACCGGCTCAGAGGTGTCGTCCACGTCACTTGACCATGGTTCAAAATCACGTGGTCCGTCGCCAAAGGTCATCGTGTAGCTGAACAGTGCGACGTTAATATTCAATCAATCAATCATTAGCCTTGTGGTAAACAGTTTTCGTCAGTACGCGAATGGAAATATTCTACAATCAGTGGTTTAGTTCGGGTTTCTTTTTGCTGCAAGAAACACTTGCAAGTATCATTTTCTAGTAAGAAGTTGAATCATTTCGTCTGAAAAAGATTTTGCAGATTTAAGCGGTTTTTTTTATAATAATTTCTTGGTTTGACTTTCAAATTAGGTTCAAGTTTATTTTAAAATTGTAAAAACATAACATTTTTAGCACAGCATGTAACTTCTACTAACATATGTCGGTTTTTTGTGTTTATTGGAGTAGAACTTTTGGGATTGACACGGATTGTGATCACAGTAACACTTAAGTCACATAGAGTAGATACAGACCTTAATTTAATACCAAATTTAGCTGCTACTTCCTGCTACTCCCAAAGTTATGATTTTTTTTTCAGCGTTGGCCGATGGTATTACTCAACGTGCCTTATTCAATGTATGGAAGGAAGAGCAAGATACTAGCGTAAAATTAATGTTGTTTTGAGTTTAGTTAGGACTACAACGAACTTTGGTAGATATGAGGACAAGCAGCAATTAAAATTTAGGAAAATTGTTAAAAATTTCTGCTCGTTTGTAAGGGAAAAAGGAATGAGGTGCCATAGAAATGAAAAGTTCTTCTCCAAGTCGAATGATGTGTGGTTGTCGGGCTAGTAAGATTTATATTATATTTTATTATTTTTAAGGAAAACATATAGCTAATGTTTTAGTGTGGTATTTTATATTTATTTAAGCTTATAATAATTATTTTTTCAGAATTATAAACTTTAAAATGGTTTCTCACTTTGTGTTTTTCGCATTCTTCCCCAATTATTTACCAATCACTTCCATTTTTTTTTCCTGTGTCTTATATGTAGTGCATGTAACAAAATTAGGGATCCATTTTACTGTACATTGAATATTTCTTTTTAAAAAAAAATTAAATGTGGGAATATTAGGCTTTTGTTTGAATTTTAGTGTATATATATATATCAACATTTTATTATTTTTTTCCCTCCAAAACTAATTAAGGTATTGTAAAACCGATCTCTAAAGGTGTTTAAAACATCCTAGGAAATATTCCAAAAATTTCATGTCAAAAAATTAATTAGCACAAAAAGAGTAGAATTTTAAAAATTTCGAAATTTCTTAAAAGAAATTAAATTTGTAAAATTGTGTGAATAATATGTGAAAATTTTTATCTCATATTATTTTCTTGAATACACATTATATGAAATGCTAAAATGTAATTTTTAAATGCATAAATAAAAAAAAATGCACAACGGGGGCCAAGTCCTTTTAATCACTACCTGTTATCCTTTATTGTTTATGTACAATGTTATGTTTGATTGCATTTGTTTAATCTTTAACAATTATTAAATTTAATTTTTTTAACTTGTCACACTATTTCTTGTATATAATCTCCCACGTGTAAATTACTGCTTCCGTTAATATCCTTAGATCCTTGTTCAAAAACTAGTTCCACTTAGCAATAATTTATTCTTGATCAAATTCAAGCTTGACATAAATTAGTTAAGACCCTATTAACCTTATTTGTTAGTAAAAAACAGAAAAGAATACCAAATTTACATTAATTACTATGATTTTAGATCATTATGAAGACTTTAAAGCCATAAAATAATTTCCGAGCGCTAGATTGGGAAAACTGTCCACTGTGCGCCCCCCTCCATGCAATAACAATCTATTAAATTCAATAATAATATAACTCGGCGTAAAACTACAATACGACTTTAATTTTATCAGCTCTACAAATTATCAAGATAAGAATCAAATATTTGCTTATGATTTTATGACATGCCCAAAGGGTCATTGGTAATTATTAAACGTTCTTAACGTAGTACTGTTAAAATAAATTATGAAACACATTGTGCAGTACTGATACTTTTATAAGTGTATTATATGAGTGTAAATGCGTATTTTAGTTTTTGTTATGTCAGAATGTATTTTGTTTTGTTTCCTTTCAGTAAAGTAATAATTTTTAAAAAAAATATAATCTTTATTTTCGATATACTTGCACCTTTCTTGTATAGTTATCACTCCCCCCTAGGGGGTGTGTCCCACAGGTTGAGAAACACTGTGTTATGGTCAGATTGAAGTGGCACAAAATGTGCATTAATTAAAGTAGCTGACAGAAGAAAAGAGAATTTATTCGAGTTGTAACCCACAAATATTATTAATGGTAAAAATTGATTTTATAGTTTGTACTTCATCAATGATACAGTTCAATATAAAAGTTTCTGAGTTTTGTAAAAATTAAAACTATCATGAAAGTAATACGAACTGAAGCGAACTATTCACGTACCTATTTCCTTCTTGATATCAAGCCAATGAGTGACTGAAAATTCCACTTTTCTGTTATCCACTTCATTATCTATCTGTGGACCCTCATATTCGGAATTCGCTAAGAGTTCCACAATCTCCGCTTCCCTCAGTCCGAAACTGGTGCAAGTGAGGTACGTCGAAATTTTTCTTATGGTTTCTACTCCATACTTGCCTTCCAAATCGATCAAAAATATGTTCACCAGCTCTTCGATCGTGAGTGGTACATCCTTTTCCGTTAGGGTCTTGTACGAGGGCCATCTTCTAGCTAGGCTGGATAGCAATTTGACGTAGAGAGGACACACGGATTTACCATCCAGACGTTGCTTCACCAGTTGCCACTGGTCGGCAGTCAAAACGTGCTTGTTATCCTTCAAATTGGACTGCATCATACTCAGCGCCGATTGGCTGGTCAGAGACGGTATGTAAACGAAGTTCTCGCTCGTGGAGATTCTCGTTTTGAGCAACCCCAGAATCTTCTCTTCCTCTTCGGACACAGAACAGACGATGTGGACATTGGGAGGCAAGTTCCATGGTAGCCATCCTAGGATGGAAGCCTGGTTGTTGGGAGCGCATCGGAGAGAGTGGAGATTGTCGAGGACGATGACCAGGTCGTTGTCTTTCGCTTCCACCAGTTTTAAGAGGTCCTGGAACCATATGCTCAGCTTCCCCAATTCGAAACTGTAGTGTCTGGGACTTATTTCGAATCCGAACAGCAAGCTGATGTGCAGGCATAGATTGCGAAGGAGCTCTGGAGTGAAGGAAGTGCAGGGGCTTCTGCCGACATGACGGATGATGCGGACGACATCGCTACCAAGCCATTCTGGGCAATACATGAAAACCTGAGGGAGAGAAAAAAAATTAATAAAAAACGTAAAACTTCTATGCTAGCCTATTTATTAAGTATATCTTTATTGTTTATTACTTGAAAATTTGTTGGCATCCATTTCACATTAATTCATATTTCACATTCAGATCTACAATAAAACAAAAAGGGATACTGCTTTCATTTGAATTTTATCAAATTTATATCTATGAGTTAATTCTTGGGTTAAGAACTTGGGAAAAAATCACGATATCTTTTTACGATGTAAAAATGTTCTCATGGTTGAAAAAAAAAAACATCAGCAATAAATTTCTTTTAAATAGTCTCCAATTTTAAATGGTAAATGTAACATGAATTATAGCATTTTTTTTAAAAATGTATTCCTCCGATTCCTTTAAAATCATTAATATTATTATTTCCTTTAACGCAAAACAAAATTTTTCTACTGAATAACAAATATGTTTGTGTGTCAGAAGCTGACCTTGTTGAAAGTAATTAATTGTATTGGAATAAAGTTTTAAAATAAAAGAGACACGTGAGAGAAGGAAAAGCATAAAGCGATGAATAAGTTAACTTTGCTTGCTATTATTGCACAAATTGTGAAATTAGAACAACAGTTGTATAGGATTTCATTATTTTTCTTTCTTACCTATTTCGTAATCTTTGGACACAAATTAAGAGGTAAGAAGCTCAAAAAACACAAAATGTAGATTTAAAAGGAAATATTAAAAGTTTCTAAGAGATGGCAATTAGTTGATAAGACATCAAATCTAAATAAACACAAAAAAAATTCCATAAAATGTTCAGATAGATGCAAATTTTATAATGGAAAATATATCAAAACTAGACATGTTTTCCAAAACCTTTTACGCAAATGTATTGCTCAGAGGTCTCAAAACGTATTAAAATAAAATGATTTAAAAAATATCAGTATTTGCAAATATTATAGAAAAAAATAAATTGTTTAAAATTATTGTAATTGAACCCCAGTAATCGGTGTTGAATGCTATTTTTTCCCTATAAAAGTCAAAGAAAAATGTTATTAAATGATATAAAAACTGGTTGTCTATTAAAGTTACACTTTGAAGCTACAAAAGAGTTATTGGTGATGAACGACTTAATTTTTAACTGTTGTCAAATGTCGAGAATGACACATGAGCTGGTGTGGTACAGTCTCCACAACACCAGTGTGATGACTTTGAACATCAATAGATTTAACATGAATCAGCTTTTCTACACGGCTAATCTTCAGTGGCATCAAGACGGGAACCCACGACAAAAATAATGTCGATTACGAGTTCACAACCATGACCACTTAGCAATCCGGGTCATAAACTTTCAAACAGAATGCAATAGAATTAAAGAGGAATGAATATAATCATTAGTTTGATTTTATTAGAACTTTCCTAAAAGTTAATGACAATTAACCGTATAGTTTTTAACCATTTCAACGTGATGAGGATGTTTCCTCAGATAGAATTCCTTTTCCAGCTTTCTACACAGGATCATTTGAAGTAGAAAGTTTTTCCCTAAGAAAAACAGAATACATACACTTGCCTCCGAAAGTCTGTGTACATGGGATCATATTTCATATTCATGTAAAGATCGCTAATTAAATGAAATCTTTTTGAATCAATGCTATTTTGTATTGGTTCCTCTAACGTTGTAAATTCAAATAGTATAAGCAACAATCACCTGAACATTACATAAAATAATACAAATATTTATAACTTGAGAACGACTCAAATCGTTTGCGTCAAAAGTCTGCGTACACTGGAAAAAAACCTTTTCAATAATGGATTGCAACTAAAAGTTAATAATTTTTAAGCTATTCCGTTCTTTTTATAACTCTCTCAATATATTTGGCAGGGATTTAACTAGCTTTTGTTTCATCTGTGTGAATATTTTGTTCCATTATCCTACTATGACAAATTTGAGCATTTCCTTGGATGTTATTACTTTCTCCCAGATTGTTCAATCGAGTAAATACCATAAATGCTGTATTGTGCTTAGCTCTGGGGACTAGGTTGGCATACGGAATTGGTTTGGGACATTTCAGAACAACCAGGGCTTCACAATGTGAACCATTTGCTTGGTACCTTTGTTCCGCTGTAAGTAAAAATCCTCACTCACTGCAAGTTTCTTTGCATATGTCCTGATATTTTACTTCAGTAAGTTCAAGTAATCAATTTTGCACATTGTTGATTCAATAAATTCCAGATTACCAGACGAAAGGCTTCCAATACACTTCCAAGCATTATGCCTCCTTCTCCATGTTTGATAGTGGAAAAAGGATTATCTTGCTTAAGATCTGTCCAGGAATTTTTGCAGGCATATTTTTGTTCTTTTTTGATGCCAAATTACAAAAATTACTTTCAATTGAATATATTACATTTTCCCAATAATTATGAGTCCTATTGAGATGTTTTTTGGCAAAGGACATTTTATTGGTTCTGTTCACTCGAGAGATGAATGGTTTCTTGAGTGCAACTCGGCCATGATAGTCATTCTTTCTCAGTTCTCTGGGAATTGTGGTTAAAGTCAGGGTGTTTTGCAATATTTTAGAAACATTTTTAGCTATTTGCGAAGCTTATAGTTTTGGATTTTTTATAGAGCGTATTACAAAGCAAGATTCTCGAGGTGACACTGCAAACGGGCGGTCGGAAACTGGCTAGGACGTTAAAATTTTAGTTGATTCGTAGTTTATGAACACTTTTTGAATCAATGAATGTCAACTTCAACAATTGCTGCAAAAATTTCCCCCTTTTCTGAAGATTTTTATGATGATTTTTCTATCAATAATATATAGAGATCTCTTTTCTGTTGCCTGTCATGGAACCACAAAAGATTTCAAATCTAAATAAATCGTAAAAGAAGCTTATAATTACTTAAAAACATGATTTAGTGCAATTATTTTACAATAAAAGGTCTTTAAAAGCTCTATTTTGTAAGTTACGCATTTTGGCGCGGATGGTTAATGATTATTCTGGGGTCATTCTTGTTTTTTTTTGTTAAGATGAATTTTGTTGCTGTTGTTTGAATAAAGAAATTTTGAAGAATTGCTGGCAAGTATTTTGATTTTCTAAAGCGAGATTTTAATTGTAATTATAGCATAAACATGTAAGATGATTGCCTGTTCGCAGACTTTCGGAGGCAAGTGTAACGATTTTGCAATTTCAGTTATTCTTTTCACTACTGTTGTATTAAAATCTATCCACAATAAAAAATTATAAAGTTTCATACATTTTCTTACAACTGCTGAAAGTGCGAAAAAGTTTTTTGTAATGTTTCATAAGCTTATATATTGCTTGGAATAAAGAAAAGTGTTTAATGAAGTGAAAAATTTTTTATCCATAAAAAAAATCTTTTAAAAATACTGCTAATAATCTTTTTTAAAAAAAATTTATCATCCAGATTTTGTTTAAAACTATAATGCTTCACTTTCCCGCATTCCTCTCACGCTCTGCTTAACATCCGATGCGCCATCTGTCGCTTCTTTTGAAGCAATTAACTTAAACCTTTGAAAATTTAGAACAGTGGGTTAATAGACAGTTTTTTTTCTGTGCTTAATCGATGCTAAACAAACCGCTCAGGCATCAGAGCGTAATCACGAGATCTTTGTCGAAGATTCACTGCTCTCCTCTCGGCTAATAGAATGTGCCATTAAACAAACTAATCAGAAATCCCCTTGGCACACAAAGCTGTTAAATTTCAGAAATATTTGCATAAGTGGAAAAAGTGAAAGAGAGAAAAAAAAAATGTGTTGTCAGATTATTAGTCTTAACGCCAAACTTGAGTCATTCATCATTTATAATTATTTTCTCACTGTATAAAGCAATAAGAAATCATTTTAACTCTTTAGGAGTGCCTGGCTCATTTTATTGGAGCTCTTCCATACTTTTTTAAAACTGATTATCATTTAACTCTTTAATGAAGTTGATAAAAGAAGTTCTAATTGTCGGATTGAGATGTAGAAGCAACGCTTAATGGTGTAAAAATGAATTTTCGCTGAGTAACCTAATCGTCTAGGCTACTCAATCATAATAATTCTATGATTGAGTAGCAGTTTGTATCGCTTACCTCAAAAGAAATGACAAATGTTCTTTGAAATTTCACGATTTTCAAAGACATGTACATAGTTTTAGTTAAAGAATAATATTATGAAAAATATATGCAATCAGACCATATCCTTAAATATTCTAAAAATATGAAAAATGATTACGTTAAGATATCCGATTACGTTCAGAACCGTGATTTTAAAAAAACGTATAAATTAATAATTTTTATGATATTTAGTGTCACTTAAGTTAGAGAATACATGTATACAATTGTTTTAAGAACACACACACACATTATGACAAAAAAAATTCCTTAAATACAATATTTTGGCAAAAAATTAATTTAGAATAACGTTTTTCCAAAACGTTCTCCTTTTATAAAAAACGCTTCTATAATAATAGTATTTTGTGTGTGTGCTTATGTAGAGGAAAGACATCTCCAGAGTCTGAACTAGGATTTTTGAAAAAATTACATTATTTTCAGAGTTACCACTAATTGAAATAATTATCGGCGTTTTTTTCTTAAAATTTTTCTCCTCTGCTGTAATAAAATGCGAAAAAATCCATTTCTAAGTTATATATTTCAAAGTTTCTAGTTCAGCTTCTATACAGAGGTCCGAGCTATATACAGGCAAAATATTATAATAATAGAAGCATTTTTCATGAAAAGGAGAATGTTTGAAAATTGGTCATTCTATGTTCATTTTTTGTCAAAATATTGTTCTTAAGCAATTTTTTTATTGTAATAATATTCTCAAAATAATTTTATATATGTTTTCTAATCTAAGTGACATTAACTATCATAAATATTATCCATTTATGGGGTTTCAGGGGTGTTAAATTTTTCTCGAGGGGAGAAAATGTTAACAATTTTCAAACAGGCCTGATTCTTTTAAATTTAAATTAAATAATTCGAATATTTTATACTTTATTTACAAAGTATTATGGTTTCAGAAAAGTACAAAATGTTTGAAATATAATCATAATTTGAAAAATTATAAGATTATGAACATAAGAAATAATTTTGTAATAAATATTGAGTAATTTTTGCGTTGCGCACGCTATTTTCTAAAATAGTAGCCTTTGATGTATAAAACTTTGGAGAACTATAAAGTGTATCATTCTCTTTAAAATGCATACCTACTAACTTATGAATAATATATCTTTTGTGTTTCAAAATATTTAAAAAAATATAGAAATTAAAAAAAAAAAAAATTGAAAATATAATTTTTTTTTTTACTTTTTAAAAAGCATGATTTATTATTCTATTTATATAAAAGCACTACAGTGTAATAAGGATACATTTAACTTTATAAATCAACTTATTATTAGTAGTTAAAGCTACTTTCTTAGAAAACAGCTTGCGCAACGCAAAAATTACTTAATATTTATTACAAAATTATTTATTAATTTCATAATCTTATAATTTTTCAAATTATGACTATATTTCAAACATTTTGTACTTTTTGAAACCATATTCCCTTATAAATAATGTGTAAAAAATTCAAATTATTTAATTTAAGTTTAAAAGTACTATGCCTGTTTAAAAAATTGCTTATATTTTTACCCCTCGAGACAAAATTAACACTCCTGAGTTCCCTTATGTGCTTTTGCAAAATCGCAGTTCCGAACGTAGTCGGATACCTTAAGAGTTATATCTATGTATAAGTTAAAATATCATTCAAATATATTCATTTCGTGTGCCCTCCCAAGGCATTTGTTAGGTGCCGTGGTATAATAGTGGTCATGGTCACGGACTCGCAGCTGGCGTGTCCTCAGTTCGAGCCATACTGCGACTGAAGATTTATCGTATGGAAGGACTATAATTTATTTTAAAAAGTTCAAGAATTTAAGTCCTTCCGTTGATATGGTGTGGAAGTTGGGGAGGGGATGCTAGCTCAGGCGTTGTCACGTCATTTGAACATGGTTCAAAATTACGAGGTCCTTCGCCAATAGCCTCCGTGTTGCTTTATAGTGTGACGTCTAATTTATAGTCTTATAAATTAGATTAAGGATTATGATTTAAGATTGCCCCCAGGGTTAGGTAATAAAATTTTATATCATTCATAAAGTGTTAAATTTAAAAATAAACGTATCTATTTATAAGATCATGTCTGTTTCTTCTCCTAGCCAATCTACATCTACGACCTTTGACTCGCGACATACTTACAAAAAAAAAATTATTTAGAATAAAATCTTTATTTTGGTTTGACTTAATTCATCTAAAACTATTTATTTACGAGTAGGAAATAAATAATTTGATAATAACATGGCAGTAATTTCAATTTATAAAAAGGTGTTAATATTAAAATTAAAAAAAAATCATATCACAAATAAAAATTCAACAAATTTTTCATTGAATAACAAAAGTTTCCCGCATGATAAATATAAAAATTCTTTGCCGTAGAAACACAATTAAACAAGGAACATATCAAAACCTTGCATTTTAGAATAGTTTAGTAACGTGAATTTTATTTTTGTGTGTGTGGTTTACTTTTATTTACAAAGAACAAAATCCCATAAATATTTACTGTTTATATATACATATTATATATATAGGCCAATTTTCTACTAACAAGAGATCACATCCAAACAATAACATTCGACAAACACATAGACAGCAGGAAAAATCACACAATGAAGGAAAAAAAGGTAATCGAGATAATAAATATAAAATGGATGCTGCAGTGCTAGGAACTTACTGATTTGGGACAGTTATTATATAAAAAATAAATTATAAAATGGGGTTGAACATGTTTTTGGCCACCCAAACCCTTTCCCCCTTTTTTTTTAAATAACACTGGGGCAAAACCAATAGGAAATAAGGGGTTTAGAAATATCAAAACCATTGGGAAGATAGAGGTAACTTACCAAAAATTGCATTTTAAAAAATCAAAGCCCCCCTTTAAAATCTGGGGGGAAACATTCAATTTGTTCCCAAAGATTCTATACCCTAATACAGATTTAAATAAAAAGAGTGGCTGAAATGTAGCATTAACAAAAGTTTAAAAAAGAAGGGAAATAAAAATTAATAATAGTTGCATATTAAAAAGCAAAACCCTTAAAAACCAAGAGTAAATATGAATAAAAATAAAGTAAGTAATTAGACTATGGAATAACTAAAACCAAAATATTTGTTTATAGTAATAATCTATTATAAACCCCATAATTTTAACCCTAACTATTTTGAATAGTTTTTTTTTATATAACTATTAATAAAAAAATTTGGGGTTTTTTGTTTTAAAAAGCAATATTTAGAAAATGTATATAATTTTTTTTAAAATGTCGGGTTTTTTTTGACAAAAGAAATTTATTAGTTGTATAAAATTAATAACAATTTTTTGAAATAAAAGAAACATGTACATTATTTCCCCCAAATGAGGAATTTTTTTATAATATTGAAATTAAAATCTTCTTTTATCATAAATATTAAAAACTTTTAAATTTTTTCATAAAATTTTGGGACATGTTGCAAGAAAATTTGCTTCATTGTTGTTATTATTTGTCTGTTTTAAAATTTAAAGATATTGTGGATAAAAATTAATGTTAGGTATAAAATTGGCTTTTTTTGCCAAAATGATTATATCATCTATATAACGATAAATATAAAATTTAGAATTTTTAATGAAAAGTACTTTAAAAAATAATGAAAGTATAAATTGGAAGACAGTTGTTCGGCGGGGGCCACCTTTTTTAACCCTTTTAATCTGCTGATAAAAAGTTACCTTTATGATATAGGTTTCCTTTTTAAATACAAAACCCCAAGGGAGTGAACCAAAATCATATAATTTAAAATTAAATTAAAAAAAATTGTCTATATGTAAATTGACAAGTATATTAATCAAATCATCAATTTAAAGGGGTTAAAAAGATCTTCAAAAACTAAACTATAGACTGAATTTAAATTTTTTTTTCTTTCATTTTTTTAACTTTGGATTTAAATTTTTTAAAAATGGCTGAGGATTTTAAAGGGGTTTTTTATTGTTTTCATGAAATATTTCAAGGGGGAATTTTGCCTGTTTTGGTTTATATATGTATTAAAAACCCTTTTTTAACTGTCCTAAATTTTAAATGGGCCCTTTTTGAAAAATTTTGGGAAAATAAGAAATATTTTTGGAAATTTAAAATTATTATTAATTTGAATTTTTTTAAATTTTTTTTGAAAAAACCCAAAATACGTTTTTTTTATTTCTCTTTTCAAAAAAGAAGATTAATAAAAACTTGTATTATTATCGAAATAATTGTTGATCAATAAATTATAATAGTATTTTTCATATGAAGGCAAAATTTTTTCCCGGCACTTTTTCAACATAAACTATAATAAATTTATTTTTTTAAATTTTTAATCGACTTTTAATATTATTAAAAAAATTTTTTTTATCTGTACCATAGTTATATTTATTAAGCTGCTTTTTTAATTTTTTTCTTTTTAATTTTTGGGGTGCCTCTATAGGCATACTATATTTAATAACTATTTTTTTATATAAAATGTAATATCATTTATATAACTGATTTTTTTATAATTTTATTATTATTCGAAATCATTAATCTAAAAACCGGTCCCTTTTTCAAATTTTTTCTAAGATTATTGATAATAATTAGTCACCAGTAACAACATGCTTGTGATGTTGATCCAAGAAATCTTTTTAAAATTTACTACATTTTTCATATTAAGTTATCTTGCTTTATAGGCACATTATAGTTAAAAAATTTATCTACCTATTTTTTTTATTTAAAGGGTTTTTTTAAAAAAGTGATATTTTTGTATTGGGAAAGATGACATGTGTTTTTAAATATGTCAGAAAAATTAACATTTATATGATTTATTCATATATAAAAGTGTACAATTTCTATTTGATAATCCTTATTTACATTAAATTTATGTTATGTTTATGTTTTAAAAATTTATGTGTGAATGTTTCCAATAATATGCAAAAAACCCTGGCAATCTTTTTAAATTTTTTTTGAAATTTTACTCTTCTGTAATACATAATTTGCCCAAAATTCCCAAAAATAAAAAAATTTAATTTTGTTTTATGTTAAAAATTTTTATCAAAAACCCAAAAAATAATTTTAATACTATCTGAAAGGACTTTTTTGGGCTCTACTTATTCTTTTTTGTTCTAGCCCCTCTTTTCTTTTATTAGATATTATATTAACCTTTTTTTTTGTAGTAAAATTTTGAGAATTTTGTTTTTATTCATTTAGAATATTTTTTTCCCTTTGGGAAAAATACATTAAGTCCGGATAAAAGCATTATAATATTTTTAAAATATAATTTTCCCCCCCATAATCTATCTTTTTAAAATATATATATATATATTTTAATATTCTTCTTTGAAAGAAACCCCATTGATCTCCCTTCCTTTTTTCATTTTTTTTACTGTCTGGTTTTTTCAACCACATGTGTTAAGGGCCCAAATTTTCAAAGGGGTCTGTTTTTTTTATTTTTTTCGAAAAATTTTTACTGCGGGGGAAAATGGTCCATAAAGCAGCAACCTTTAAAACGGGTGGTTTTTCAGGAAGGGCCCTTTGAAACCCCCAATAGGGTTTCCCTTTTTTGTTAAAGACTCGTTTTGTATCTTTTCCCTTGTTGTCTCTTAAAAATTTTTTAAATTTTCCCTTTCTTTTTTTCTGTTTGGGCCTTTTAAGGGGTTAAAAACAACCTTTTTTCATTGGAAACATCTTATTTTTTTTTTATTATACTATATATATTATAAAAGAAATAAAAAAACAGTGAAAAGTACTTAAAAATACAGTGCTAAAAACAGGGAAGAAATTTGAATTCACCATACACAACAAATGAAAACAAAAAAATCTTTGGACTAAAAAGAGGGGGTTTTTTATGATTTCAAAACTGTCACTGAAATAAGGGGTTTGCAGTGCTTTTTTGGATCCCACCTTCCCCCTACAGCAAGAAACCAAAAATAATAGGGAAAAAAAAAATTTGAAAAAGTTAAAACCCCAATAAAAACGTGGGAAAAAAACCCATAATATATTTAAAAAGAAGCTAAAAAAGAGAACAATAATAATTTTAAAGGGGAGGAATAATAAAAAAAAAAAAAATTAAAAAAAAAAAAAAACTTTTCGTGTAAAATATTTTTCTGGGAAAACAAAACCCAAACCCTTTCCGAATAAGTCCTATGCGAAATGACGTAAAAAAAATTGGAAATACTATTTGAGGGAAGGGGAAAAAAAATTTGGGGCCACCCGGAAAATTTTTTTTTTTTGGAAAATTAAACAAACAACTTAAATTTTTTTAAAAAAAAACCAAATAAAAAGGGAAATTTAAAAACGATAATGAACGAATTTAAGAATAGATACAATCAAAAAAATATATAACAAAGTAAATAAACTTGGATGATTATATACTAATCGATATATTGCAATTAAAATAGGCCTACAATTTTTTTGTTTTTTAAAAATAATAAACTAAATAAAAGGAATTTTAAATAAAATAAATAATATATATATATATATATATATATATATATATATAATATTATAATATAATATATATATATATAATAATTATATTATTGTTTTTACATTATATATAAGTTTATTTAACATCTAGACTTAAATTTACCTAAGAGTAATTTTTATATGAAATTAATTCAACGTTTGCTAATACTGCTGTTTCCTTTTCCTTTTGTTTATTTTCATGCTCATTAATTTGATTGGAAATGAGTTCTAATATATATCGTTACGAAATGCTCAACAAATTTAAGCCTCTAGTGAGAGAAAATTATTGAAATATGTTATCTCTCTCTCGAATAATTAACCCATTCAGTTCAGAGTAACTTATCAATGCTTAAAGCACTAAAGTATCGGACATATGTATGTATTTCGGTATATGTATTGATAATAGATAATGTCTCTAGGCATTATCTAGGCATCAATGGTTTTACTACTTATTTCTAATAAATTTTCTTAACAAATTATACGCTCTGTTTCGAGCGAGGGGAAGCATCAGGGAAGAAAACTAAATTAATGCGTTCATGACTACTCGTAATTATGGGCCTCCCTACTAGTGAAAATATATTTTGATAAATTCTATTCAATAGAGGTAATTTCTTAAGAATTAATTTTGCTGTCGATAACCTGATTACCTTTCGCTGTCGGGAATATAAATTATCTATGGTACCTTCAAGTACATTTCATTTCTCTGTCAATATTAGTTAAAAATCTGAAAATCTCGGTTTGATTTAAGGAGTATTTGAAAAGTGAATAGAAATAATATGTTTATAACTGGATAGAAAAACTAAAGTGTCTTAATAAAATTGCAGAAAATTGTACTGGGATGGTGTAGAGGATTCACCACTTCAGTACGTACATAAATAGCACTGTATTTAAAATTATAATTTTTGTTAATTGAAATTCCATAGTCCTTATTTTAATTTGTAAAATCAAGTATTTGGAGGAAATTTTCATAAAATCTAATTAATTCTAGGTTTAGTGTAATTTTAGAATACGACCCGATGACTCTATATATTGTACATGTAGTTTTAAAAGAAATATGTGGCCTCGGAAGCCGAGGGGTCATGGGCACGAGCTAGTGGATAGTGTTGTATTTCTCGAAGATGAAGGTTCGAGTCCCGGTGCAACTAAAGAAACTGTAAAGTTAAGGGGAGTAGGAAACCTCTATATACCGACAATGTTAAATTGGCTGTTTTCGATGTATTTTTTCTCAAAATCTGTTATATGTACATGCTTAAAATTTTTCATACAATTAAAGTACAGCTTTCTCATTATACTGAAATGAGCTCTTAGCTAATTGTAATTTTTTTCATAATTTATAAAATATTTTATCAAACATAGGTAAGATTGACCCACTTTTCACATAAAAAAAGTCTGTAGAAATAAATTTTTAAGTTTTTTTTTTACAAAAAGCTCATTTTAATATATATTAGCTATCATTATAAATATATTATTAAAAATTAACATACCTGTGAACAGTAGTTTTTCAGAAAAGGTACATCGAACAACAAAATTTCCATTTTGAGATAAATTGATTTTAATGTATGTAGTGAGACTTCTAATCGGCAAGAAAATTAAAAAATAAAAGACTCAATTTACAATAAAAGGTACATGTTTTGGCTTATATCAGACGTTCAACTTTTAAGCAAGAACGAAGTACTTTGTTTACATTTTTCACCATTCAAATGGGCGTGGAACAGTTTAAACGCAAATTGTTAACAAATTTAATCCAGAAAAAAGGAATACAAATTAGCTAGGCCTTAAAGAGCATATGAAAAACAAAATGCTATTTATTGTAATGTACTGTAAAACATATATCATATAGTTTAGTACAATTTCCATAAAATAATTAGATCCGACATTCGACATTAACTACATGTGTAAACATTTCAAATTTAAACTACCATGAATTTTATATTTCAAAACTCGCTAACCCAAATAATTTGTATTAACATAATTATATACGCTTCTTATGAGAAAATTTTAAGGGGTGTTGGAAAGCTAAAATCTTATTTTTTTGACAGATTTTTACATTTTCAAATTGTACAAATTTTAACCTTTATAAAAATACCTTACTTTAACCTCTACAACAATTAGAAGCCCTTAAATTTTTTTAAAATTCTCGTTGAAAATGGGCCACGCCCATTTAAATGGTGTGAAAAATGTAAGCAAAGTACTTCGTTTTTCTTAAAAGTTGAACGTCAAAAACCAAAACATTTCTCTTTTTTGTAAATTGCACCTTTTAATTTTTTATTTAATAGCCGATTAGAAGCCTCTCTGTGTACATTAAAACCAATTTATCTCAAAATGTAAATTTTGATGTTCGATGTACCTTTTCTGAGAAACTACTATTCACAGGTATGTAAATTTTTTATGATATATTTATAATGATGACTAATTATACTAAAATGAGCGTTTTGTAAAAAACTCAAAAATTCATTTTTACGAATTTTTTATGTGAAAAATGGGTCAAATTTCACTATCCTTGATAAAATATTTTATAAATTATGAAAAAATTCAAAATTAACTAAAAGCTCCTTTCAATATAACGAGAAAGGTGTTTTTTGATTGTATGAAAAATTTCAAGCATGTACATATAACAGATTTTGAGAAAAGGTACATCAAAAACAGCCAATTTTACATTGTTAGTAGAGAGAGAGAGAGGTTTCCAACTCTCCTTAAATTTCTGTCCTAAGTCTGAGGAAAAACTTTGATTTTGTTTTTATTTAAGGATTTTTTTGTATATCTATCTTTACGGACAACCGTGAAATGGATGTACGCAAGCAGCTACATATTTTCTTAAAAAAGAGCGATCAATTTAATTTCGAAACCATTTCAATCTTAACAGACTTAATATATGTTGTTGTTATCATGTCCTTACCAAAGGGAAGGATGGAAAGTTGCCAGAGCCTGAGACAGGTTGGACTTCTTGACGGTAGAGGGCGACACTATCTATCTCCCCTTCCACAATTTAGGCATGGAACTGGGGGGGAGGGAAATATTCTCCAGCCACCAGAATATATGTTTCGTCTCATTACAACAATAGTTGTCAACATAAATCAAAAAATAAGTACTAGCATTTTTTTTAATTTTGTTATTTTGCTCTGAAATCTGTATTGACCAAAATGACGGATCCCATAAACTCAATGTTAAGAATTAAACAAATAAAGCATTTCTCTCTTTCAGTGAATACCTAGAAAGTACTTAATAATTTATATAAAGGTATTTTTTACAGTTTTTCTTACTCTTATTATCTCCGTCTATATAAGAGATTTTTTTTTTAAAAAAAACTTAATTGCTTCGAATTAATTCGAACTACCCATTTTAAAATCGATTCGAATCTTTGGAACTTAGTATTCTTTTCAGACATACACGTACGTGTTGTGTTAATTTATAAATGTATTGTTAGTGATTCTGTGATATTTGTAACTAAGTTTAATTATATATTTTGTGTTCTGTTTTATTTCTCTTAGAAAATCTTCTCTTCAAAATTGAATTTCTAGTTCTTTTTTTTGAAGTAATTACAAATGGCTTGCTTTTCTCGAGATAAGGAATCCCGAATCTGTGAAGAAATTGATTTCCGATAAAGTTTTGAGGATACAAGGAACGAAAAATAAAAATGAGGATATTTACTTGTTTGGGAAAGTTTTCTACTTGAATAAACACCGCCTTTATAACAGCGTACTTTTGTTGAACAAATGAAATGAATAAAGAAATCTATACAAAAGAATAAAATACATTAAAGAATATTTTCTTTACAATCCTCACAAAATCTGTCTCGTTAAAACTGGTCGTAATTAAATACATTTACTTCCGACGCTTTTAAACAAATGCTATAATTCTTTTTCATTTTTAATACAAATAAAAGATTGAATGAATATGACAAAAGCGGATTTTTGATTGCAGAAATAATAATGTACTGCAAAATAATAATCATTAATTTGATCTTGACCAAGAATACAGCAAAACGATTAAATACTTTTGGAGGGCAAAGTTTAATTGAATGCAGTTACTTTTTTATAAAGTAACAAATAAAAGCAAGAATATTGATTTTGATTCCTAAGAATTGCTCGAAGAACTTAATTACTTTATTTACTAACTGAATGTAAGTAGATTTATGAAATTGTATTCCACTTTATCTCCTGCGGAACAAGCAAATAAAACCCAATATAGATATTTATATATATATATAATCTCGCTAAGATAGTTCTCCATTATATTTAATTCATAATTTAGAGACGAAAATCAAGTAAAAAAACTCTTACAGTAAAAAATTCTAGTATTTTTTTCTAGGATAAGCATGTGTTATTAAAATAATCATCTTTTATTGTATCGCAGGATCCAAATACTTGATTTATTTTGGACTGAAATGAATAAAATGTACAACATATATGTGTTCTTTTCATTACCTACCTATCATGCTTGGTATTTCTTGATGCTTTATTATAAATTGTTTTCTCTATGTTTTTTATTTCTATGTCATAGCATTAAGCTTTCAAATGTATTTAAAAACATAGATTTATTTAAAAACAATAGGACTTGAATAGTAAAATGGAAATATACGTAGTTTGATTCAAAAATTTGGGGACTGCGGCTTTTCTGAAGACGAAAGCAAGTACTTAATGTTAAACCACTTGTAATGGATTCTCCCAACCCTCTCCTACATGGCCAGTTTGGTTCAGTACATGTTAAGTGACCAAACCATCCACGTAGATGTTATTTTCTGAAACTAATTAGATTTGCTCCGCGATGTAAGAAAAATGGCTTTTCTAGAACAGTATTGAACATTAAATTCTATTAGCTCTTAGGTAAATGAAAAATGGAGACTTTAGAAATTCTAATTAAGGTGTATGGTAAATCTACCACATGGCAAGATCCAAGATTTAACGAATGGCATCGGCATTTTAAAGAGGGCCTAGAATCTATACAAGACAATGAACGCGTTGGACGACCTTCGACTTTACGGAATGAGGAAAACGTTACGTTGGTGTCTGAATGTGTTTGAAAAAATCTTCTTCAAACACTTGCACAAATTGCCGAGGATACACACTTATTGAAGACGTAGCTTGAGGAAATTCATTCGTCGTCAACGGCCTAATTTCTGGCAGAGTGATGGCTAGTATCTTCTGCATACCAGCGCACCAGCACACCGATCCCAATTAGTAAACCCTCGCCAAAATTTGCACTAACCGGCTTCCACATCCCACACTCAGATATAGCCCCGTGTGACTTTTACCTATTCCCATCAAAGAAATAACATTTACAGGGACACTGTTTTGTGCCATCAGATGAAGTGAAAGTATCATCGCAAGAGGCCTTAGGGGAGGTTGGGAAAACCGACTTTCAGCTGTGCTTCGAGAAGTTATAAGAACGCTGGCAAAAGTGTATCGTCACCCAAGGGAAATCCTTTGAAGGTGGATGAGCTTCGGTGCTGTGAATTATTCAGGGTAAGGTTTTATACATCTTTTCCCCGAACAATTGGGTTTGAATCTTACTACCCGTTTGTACCCGTATTTTCCCGTTGTATCTCTGGGAGTAAATTTTAGCCACATCTGCGCGCGTTCTCAATGGATTTTCATTCAGCAAAAGAAACATGCTTGTCAAATTTCTTAAGATCTATTAGTACCAGAGATTTGAGATTTTGTGTTGAGTGAGTTCGTAAGTCTCTTTTTTTTAAATGTATTAAGTATATATGTAAATATATCTTGGTAAAATATGATACCTGTGAGAGGAGCGTGGACTTTCCGGATCCGTCTTGCCCGCAGACGATGACGGGTGAGTGCCGGATGCAGGTATCATCCTGGCCCAACATTAAGTTCTGGATCTGAAGCAAGGCCCCGCAATCGCTGTCCAGAGATTGGGACACACCCAGGGCACGTAGGTGCTGCCGACTGTTGCTCAGATGGCTCTGCGACTCACGGACGACCTCCTGTAACAAACGATTTTCTCATCAACATTCCACTTAGTGAAATAGTGTGTCTTTGTTTTTAAACCTTATTACAAAATTTTTAATTTAAATACACCGATTCCTTGTATTACCTCTATATCCCCCCCATGGAAATTTTTGCACGCGTTTAGTGTGGTGGTAACTTCACCCTTCATGGTTTTATTTTAATTTTCTCTACCTTTTCTAACTTTCTTCCAAGTGGTTATTTAAAGTTTCCTTTTATAACCGCCCGCAGTTATTTAGGAGGTTACGAGAGTTACGCAGTTGTTAATAGGTTCATGATTTTGAATAACTTTCCCTTTAATCCTTTTTATTAAAGAAACTCATCCCTTCTCTTCTAGTCCCATCGAGATGCAGCAGCTGGTTGAAAGACGGGGTCTGTAGTCATTGAGATGTGACATCATTTTATCTTTGCTCTCCTTCGAAATCGAAACAGAAACTAAATTAACTGGGAGAGTAATTTTCCATATACCCCATTTCCCATATACATTTGACTATTATCTATTTTTATGTAATTTCAACAAATTATTCTTTTTTAACTCTGATGAGTGGATAATAGAGCTTTCCCTAAGGTACCACGTAAATGTAAAACTATTAGCTCTATATGAAAGGCCAGCAGTATTGAAATAATTTTCATAAATGTACTCTTAACCATGATATGAAGTCTGTGAGACCTTTTGAACATAATTATAATCCACGAGTATAATGCTCTTAAAAATACAACACTTCTATTAATTTTATTACGAGGCACATATTTCAGGTAAAAATATTGTTTGAAAAAATATTTTTAAAAAAGATTTCTTCGAGTACTTTTGTTTAAGGTATTCTATTACATTCGGAACCGTGATTTTAAAAAGCGCATAAATGAATAATTTTCATGATATTTAGTGTCACTTAGATTAGAATATATGTATAAAATTGTTTTAAGAACATTTGACAAAAAAAATTATTTAAATACAATATTTCGACAAAAAATTAACTTAGAATAACCGTTTTTCAAAATGTTCTCCTTTTGTAAAAAATGCTTCTATTATAATAATATTTTGCCTATATCAGACCTCTTTAAAGAGGCTCAACTATGATTTTTGAAAAAATCAAATTATTTTCAGAGTTACAACCCATTGAAATAATTATCGGTGTTTTTTTCTTACAATTTCTCCCCTCTGTTGTCGTAAAACATGGATAATCCCACTTCTAAGTTATATATTTCAAAAATTCTAGTTGAGCCTCTGTACAGAGGTCTGAGCTAGATACAGGCAAAATATTAATATAATAGAAGCAGTTTTCACAAAAGGAGAATATTTTGAAAATGGGTCATTCTATGCTCATTTTTTGTCAAAATATTGTACTTAAATAATTTTTTATTGTAATACAATTCTTAAAACAATTTTATATACATTTTATAATCTAAGTGACTCTAAGTATCATAAAATTATCTATTTATACGCTTTTGCAAAATCACGGTTTCGAACGTAGTCGGATACCTTAATTTTTTTTTCACTCCACTCTAGAAATGCGTGTTTCAGAGTTTGAAATCCATTGCATTATGAGCAGCACATCATGTATACATATATATATATTTTACATTACTAAATTGGCAATTCATAAATTAACGGTGTAACGTATGTCACACAATATATTATATTACTATGAATGAAATTTTTCAGACTCATAGTTTGTGTGTTATCTACACAATAAAACCATAGATGCTGAACGATATGATACTAGAGATTAAACATACTCTTTTTAATTTACTTGCATAATTTACATTAACTATCAATTATTCTATTGCAACTATATGTCACATAATGATTTTGAATAATATTGGTTCTTATATTACCGAAGAAATTGGGTATTAGCGCGCGTGCGCGATAGGAAAGAGTGAAATAGAAAAACGACATATAGTGGAAACTCTTTGAAAACACTCACAAAATTGACTAAAATTGCATAGTTTTTTTCCAGTTATTGAAGCATCATTATAATATAATCCATAATGTTTTGCAAGAAATTTATTTAGATTCGAAATATATTTTGGCAGATAAAAAAATTATAAAATGTTATTTTGAAGTTTGATTTTTCTTAGAACTAAAAATAGACGAAATATAAAAGAATTCATGATGTATGGGGTCAATCATGTTGTTACTATACTGTTTAAATAAACTGGACAAACATTTTATTTTCTTGTCTATGTTGATATGTGATTACCAGTGATGTTACGAACTGCCTCAAAATGATTATATTTGCATAGAGGTTGTGTGACGGATGGACCTTGACTATAATTTACTCGTTTAACTGGTTTTAGTTTATCAGTAGTTCAGTTGTCAGCTTTTCAATGTGGCGGCTGTTGGTTATAATTTCGGGTTCCACGTAACACATTTTACTTTTGCTTGTTCAAAGATCGATATTATTCCGAGGGGAATTATTCTAAAATAATCGCTCGTAATGAATACCCTTCTATGACTGAGAGAGATGTAGTTACGGTAGCTTGGTGTGGGCCAATCAAACGTTTCAAGATTTTTAAGAACATTTCAAGATTCCAGGACATCCTATCCAAAAAGGACAGGAAAATGGGGGCCAGGCGGCAAACTACTCTAAGAAGTGATACAGTTCTAATAAGAAATATCAAAATAAATCCAAAAAAGACAAGCATGGACCTTCAAAGGGATTTATTGGATTATGGTGTCGAATTGAGTACCTCAACTGTACGTAAGAGACTTCTGGGAGTTGGCGGTAAGGCAACAAGACCGATGAAAAACAATTTCTAATTCAGAAAATGATGAAAACACGTTTGTCATGGTCCAGAAAATACCGATAATGGACTGTTAACGACAGGAAGAAGGTGATATTTCGTGATGAAACACATTTATTTGTGCAGGGATACAAATTAAAAGTAAGATAAAATGTAGAAACTCTCTGTGATAATTTCCAACAGACTGTAAAACGCCCTTCTAAACAGATGTTTGGTAGTTTTTTCCCCAACAAATGACACTGGAAACTTAACTCCTCTTAAAAGCGTGTTGAATTCTGTCAAATACGTCGAAATATTACGCAGTAGGATTGTTCCATTCATATAAACATTCGACGGAACATTTCAACATGACTTGGTCCCTTGTTACAATTCGAAATTGATCCAGACTTTTATGCGGGAAAATAAAATAAAAGTACTTCATTAGCCTGGTAATTCACCAGATCCTATTGAGAACTTATGGCATATTCTCAAAATCCGTTTAGCTAAGATGAATTGCAAGTCAACAGAATAAATGATAGAGTTCTCTGCAAGTGGGGTCCTACGACGAGGAAGTCAAGAACATGTTCCCTGCACTAGTATAGTCAATTCCAAGACGTGTTAAAAAGAGGTAATTTTGTTAAAGGTTGACATACTTCATACTAATATACAGATTTTTCAGTCATCTTAAGGTATGAAATGATTAAAAGCTAAGATATTAGAAAAAATAGTTTTTTCCATTTGTCCCAATTAGTTCGAACAGTATAGTATAGATATAACGAATCAAAATTTCATAAATAATTATACATAAAGTCATAAGCATTTTGGAACACATACACACTCACTGAATGAATAAAGTTAATAAGAATTTGAGAAAGCCTTGATTCCCTACTGAGAAATTGAAATCATAACTGAAAAACTATATATTTTTCGCAAATCAGGAAATATAGAGGTATTAAATAGATTGATGTTGAAAATTGTTGGGAAAAGTCACGAGAAATACGATAAGTAAGGTAAGACAAAAATATTGAAAAAAACCCCATTATCTACATTCCCTGTGAAATATTCTACATTCACAAAGACATAAGAAATCAATAGCATTTTTTTCGTAACTTAGATAATAATCGTTAATAATGAAAAGAAATTCAAGTAAAATTAAAACAAATTATTTGGAACTCATGAAAGTTTATGAAGAATTAAATGTATCTCAAGGTTAAATAGCTACTTTTTGTCATGGAAATGATATTTTCTGAAATCATACTTAAGATTTAAGAGCTACCCATATTAGTATATACCAGGGTAACTCTCAACCTTTTTTCTTCGGTGCCGCATACATATGTTAGTTATTTCACGCGGGCCGCAACATGAGGATAAAGGGGGAGGGAGGGAATGTTTTAAGACCAAGTTATAAAAAGACCATTGTGGAAAATGTAAAATGTGGAAAATTGATCAAAATATTATAACTCCTACTTTGCTTTTTTATAAGTATTATTTTTTGTTTTTTTATCTTTGTCAGTAACACTAATTTAAAAGAATTTAAGAAATACTCCTTCACAATTTCTGCATCAGTAAGCGGTTTCATATGATTACTAATAATATAACAAACTTCATAGGATGTCTTTGTTACAGCTGGAGATTACCACTGACAAAACACTTTGTTGCTGTTGTAAAGATTATTCAAGAAAGCCTATTTATCACCTCTTCAAAGAGAACTTCGAAAAGTGTCTGAATGATTCCTGTTTATTCGTATTTATTTTTTAAATACAGCACTTTCGGAACAAATCAAACAATTACTGATCCATCTTTGTTTTTCGCTATAAAATAGTCATCCTCCCAATCGTCATGAAACCATTTTTTTAAATTTATTTTTGAATATTTTTAACTGGCAAGATATGAAAATAGTTAAAAATTAGTTCCACATATAAAATTGTCGCTACTCCACGTTGTATGTTATCACTAACCGAAAACGTTACAAATAGAAAAAGAATATGAATTCGTACCCGTACGAGACCGACAGCAAGAAGCAAAATTGATATATTTGTTTTCTTGACAAATAATTTCCCACCAAAATTTTTCTTAATACAATGTTCTTAATAACAATGTTTTTAATACAATGTTCTTAATAACAATGTTTTTAATACAATGTTCTTTTTAAAACAATGTTAAATAAGTAAATTTCAGAGCAATGAACCATGATCGGGCCACTTAAAAATGGTCGGAGGGCTGCAGGTTGAGTATCCCTGGTATATACTGTATAACAGTGATTATAATTCTTTTTGTTAATAATAACTATCACTTAAAAGATCAGGCAATATATTAATTGTGATAACTTTCAATCTTCAACAAGGAGCAAAATATAACAACGTGCTACTCGTAAAGAGGACCACAATATACCTGGATAGGTTTTCTGATCCTAGGGGGTAGATTCTGCCAATCGGGGGTGGTGGCCGCGATGTCCTCGTCCACCAACACCTTTATGTTTGTGAAGATGGCATTGCCGAACTTCTCCAAGTAAAAGCGGTGCTCATTGTGAGTCGTATCCAACCCACCCTCTTTCCACTCCACACTGAAAACAAAAGCATAATGCACATTTGATAATGATAAAATTGGGATTTTTTTATAGTGGTGAAGCTTATTCTAAATTGTGTGTGTGTGAGAATCAAAATGTCTGACAGAAATTTATTCAACTTCTAGAAAGTAATGCCACATCGTCCAAATATTTTAATAAAGATCCTTTATCTCAGAAAAAAAGAATCTCACGAGAATTGATTTTTTGCGCATGATTAAGCCATTTGAGTTTTTTAAAATTATTCTCTGAATATGAATTTTTCTGAAGAGTTAAAATACAATTTAAGGGTGTCTATTTTCTTTCCTCCCTTTTATTTCAATATCTAATGCTGAAAGCTTTTATTGAAAAAATTGAAAATTAGCCAAGGTTATAAATAATAAGAGTCTTTAGTCTTTTCCCTTTAGAATTTTTATGAAATGTATTTTGAATTCATGGGCCTTTATTAATTTTTGAATTTCCTGAATTCGAATTTTAAGTAATGTTTCGTTAAAAAAAGGAGATTACGTTTCAGTTATTCATTATTATAAAGCTCTTTTCAATGCTGTATATTTTTTCTTTTGTTATTTTAATGGGCCATCGCAAGGTTTCAGATTTGCACAACAACCCGTGGTTGGAAACGTCTTTGTTCGGCACTAGGTGGAGTTGTTCACAAGAGCATTAAAGGAAACCGTCGTGCATTACCACAGCCATTTGAGCTATCATCCTACGCATACTAGTATGAAACCTTTTACCAACACTGAGTTGACAGATATGCACCTGATTTACGAAACGATAGAAAGAAATGCACGAGGAGCATAAAGATTGCATCGTGTAAGGTACCAACAGAGAGATGCAACTCACCGCCGGATGTTTGCTAATTTGCATCACAATTCATGTGAATACGGATCATTACGAGACAATAGGCATAGGGAGGGCGGGTCACAAGTGACTCGAACTTCCAACATGATACCTGGATTCCTTCTAACGATATCCAACACATTTTGTTCCATGGATGGAACAAATTGTGTTGGATACCGTGACCCGTTAAAATGCTTGGCCTACCTTTCATATGCCTACTATTTCGTAGTATTCACATAAATTGTGATGCTGTAACGAACTCTAGACCTCTTCTAAAACTCTAGGTGGCAACGCGGACCGATCCGAAGCAGTGCGCATGCACGAGTGCCAAGTCAAAGGCAGTGGGCATTTACCTCTCGATGAGAGCGGTCGATTCTGTGGGCTCAGCCATTGAGCGCAGTGTGGAAATTGGTAGCGTGATTACCTCTCGACAAGAGAGATTATTTTTAGCTCCATCAGCGAGCGTAAGGAATTATTTCTCTACAAATGTCAACGCTCGGAATATTAATAATTTTTTTTTCTTAAAACGTGTATACAATGTAAATTATTTAATGTCTGTGAACTGTCCTGTGTGCGTGAAAATAAAACTTCAAAATACCAAACAAGTGTCATCACTTATATGCTTAGGACGATACAATGCAATTAAGCAAACATCCAGCAATCCGGTGCATCTTTCTGTGGGTTTCTTTCTCGATGCAATCTTTCTGCTCCTCGTGCATTTCCTCTTTCCAATCTGTAAATTAGGTGCATATCTGCCAGCTCGGTGTTTGTAATATATTCCATACTTCTCTGCGGGTGATGACGGCTCAAATGACTTGGGTAATAGTAGTCTATTCCTTTAAATACTCTTGTGAACATCGTCAACTAACACCAAACGAAGAAGTTTTCGACCATGGGTTCTAAATCCTTGTGATGTCCCCTAACTCTCTTAAAGGTTTTTCCAATGATCCTGGGACACATTGTATAACCCTCGAAATTTCTTTCAATTTTATTATTATTATTATTATTGTTGTTGATTAAGATGCCTTAAAAATTTGGAACTTGCAAAAACTATACATTAAATATCCAGTTCCAGTGAAATAAGCTCCACACAAATAAAAATATTACAAACAAAAGGCATAATTACTATTTTATTTGTAAATTAGAAAAAAAAAAGAAAAATATTTGTATTTTTTTTAAAATTTAGCGGAGTTTTATTGCTTTTGATATATATATATATATTAAATTTATTATTATATAAGGAGAATACATTCTTACTTGAAGAAATGTATGTTTTTGCGGCCCACGGAGAAGATGACATCATCAATAAGGTTTTGAAGATTTGCGGCTGATTCTTCATCCATGGCGAAATTTTCATGGGAAGATACATCCATGTATTGAGATACCGTTGGGTCATTGCTAACGAAACCTAAAATTAAGAAAGCATTTTGAATAATATCCTACTTCTCAACAATAATTTATAACTAAATCTATAGAATTCGACATGTTAGATAACTAAGTACAATTCTCCTTCCATTTACATACTTTTATTGCTATTTGTTAGTTAAGGACGATGAGTTGGCGACTGCTTTTTTGAGTAGTCATCAACACGAACAGTTTGGTGACATAATCTATCCACAATCATTTTGGGGTTAAAATTCAATTGCCATTGATGCCACGTTACTGAAGTAAGTTTGTAGGTACAACAGTAAGCAAAGTATATCAATAAACCAAATTCTAGATCCCTAGAACTAATTTATCTCACACAAATACACAGAACACTGATAATTAATAATATTATGTCTCCAACTGTACTGCTTTTGTCCTCATATCGTGTTCGTTTGTTTGACAAACCTTTAATGGTACATTTTTTTACTGAAAAAAGCTTAGTTTTTATTTCTTAGAAAATTTACATATTTTCATAATTGTAACAAAATGTCAGTAAAATTTATGGTACATAGGTAGGAGGAAAATGATGAAATTAGGCATTTCATCAAATCCCTAAGGGAGATGATCAGTTCTCGCAAGATGTTAAAATAACGTCTCTTTGAGGTCATTTCACTGATGTAAGTAAGTGTAAGTAAGTGATATGATCAAATCCCCGAAATGTTTTAGTGAAATGATTAAATGAACAAGATGCAACCTGTATGATATTAAGGAGCATTTAAACAAAGACATGGTAAAAGATTAAAGATTAATTAAACAATGATATTTTAATGAGATTTCAGATAGGAAATTGAGTTTTAAAATGTTTCACTAAAAGTACGTTGACTCATCAAGTATTTTTTCTCGTGTGATTCAAACCCAGAAGATTAGGAGTCACTGAAAAAAGAACCTAATACACACAGTGAAAATCGTTTAGCAGAAAACTCAAGGGAATGAAATATATTTTCGTATTAAAAAATATTACAAAAAAAAAAAACTCAATTAAGTGTTTATTAGAGTACATTTTATTTACATATGTATGTGTAAAAATATATATTTATTAAAAGTAAATGAAATAAAAACATTCATAAGAACATTCAAAATTTTCATTTTTTTGAAAAACAAAAGATTTATTGAGTTTTTGGAAAATAACCTGATATTTTTCTCTGCATTTTCTTTTTTAACTTCAAATTGTTAAAAAATTGTTCGATGCCGTCCATTTTTTTATCCATTTCACCATTGAAATGTGAGTTTAAATAACTGCGCATACTTTCTATGATGGTTTCATTTCGGATCACGTGGGCACATGAGCTGCATTATGCATTTCATTTTCGTCGTTGGAATCTACATGAAGGATATTTTTTACAAACTAACAAACTCCAAAATGTCTTTGTTCGCCCTAATTGGGGTTGTACACACATTATCATCATCTATTGCAACGAATTCTTCCAATGATACAGAAACTTTCTCAAACATTTCATTAAGTGTCGGCTCAGTTTCAATATCCTCCTTCTCCCGGAAGGGAAATCCTTTCGTGTTAAGCGATTTTAGTTTCGTGTTAAGAGAAAAAAATGCATGGAAATACATAGTAGCTTGTTCAGACCATTGTATTATTTCGTGTTAACCGATATTTTATTTAAGGGTGTCCGGCACTTTCATAGGAGCCCAAGTTAAATTGCCTAAGTTAATGTACCTTTTTCTCAGAAACTACTTATTTCTCATTGATAAAATATTTACAGTAAGCTATGTATATTATCAATAACAGTTTAACGAAGGATTTTTGTAATCAATTTAATTACGAATTTTTTAAAAACTGTCCAATTTTTACCTTAAAATTTAGTTTAAAAAACTCATGTCAAAACGGTTTTCTAGATATATCTAATTCCCTCCGTTAAAATGTGTAAACAAGTAAAAAGTCTGCTCGAGGAAATTTTAAGGAATATATGATATTAATTTTTGAGAAAAAGGCACATAAAGTGAAAAATATTACAATTTGAGAAAATAGGCTTTAAAGTAAAAATTTGTAAGTTTTTGATCTTTTAATTTTTTAGTACTTTCCAAAAGTACATGAAGCATTTTTACAATCTGCTCATACAAAAAAACTCTTCTAATTTTCTTTTTTTTTTTCATTATTTTTAACAATTTTGTCTTTTTTTGAAGATTTTAAGATGCTAGCGTCGGGCTATACAAATTCTACATGTATCTACTTTTTTGAGACATGACACGCAGTTATAACTTGGTTCAGTATCAGAATGTTTTAAGATCATTAATTTTGCTACAGCACTCATATTGAAATGTGCAATAGCCATATTTACTCCTAATTTTAGAGTTTCTCACTCTACAAATGTAGTTCTTGGAATCACTGGCCATATGGGGTTATTAACTGACTCATTTGGGTTCCGAGTCTTTCCATGTAAGCATTTTCTTAATAACATAGGATCACCTAGATCTCTAAAAATTGGCTTCATTTAATTTATTATCGTATATAGCACGTGTGCATGTGTTTATGATCATAGTGCCTTTCGTTACATTCAGCTCTTTTCTTTCGAAACTTGAACCAGGCACAATTATATCTGCTTTACACAGTCCATGTTGAGGGCTCTCGTTTGAAGAAAGAAGATGAAAATAAACGGCCTAAACAGAAGTTTTCACGCTGTGTAGATCATGGATATTATTTCTAATAGCCATACAATAATATCTTTGAAATTTTGATATTAAAATGTCATTGAGTCGGTTACGAGTACTTAGGCTTTTTCCATATCTTAACTTTTTTCTCTGTTACGCTTTTAAGATCCATAAACTTTTAAATGAACCCAGTATAATCAATTTTTCCACTTGAACATTGTATGGATTCGCGCTCATCAGAAACTTATGCAAGGGGAAACACAGGTGCTCCTAGTAGAGCTCATTCGATGCGAGTCAAGGAGTAGCTTCATTAAAAAAATAAATAAAAATATTTTTAATTATCGTATTGCTTTAAATCATATATTATTTTAAACAGAAATATCTGAACTTTTAAAAAATATTAAAAAAGTGAAAATCGGTAATTTTTCAAAAATTAATGTGCAGGAGCCTCTTAAGAGTCTTCGCGTTAAACGTATTTCACTGTAAAATATTTAGAAACATCTAATATTGCATCTTACTTTATAAGACTACGAGAGTTAATATAGTACCAAAAAAAGTGGAAAAACAACTCGAACAGCAGTGAAACTTAAACGACACTTATACTGTTTGTATAATATACATGTTATATATATATAAGCGATTTAAACATTCTAAAATATATTTCAGTTAAACACAAGACAAACAATGTTAGACACCCCGCCACATATCAAAGTTTAAAGTGGTTTTAAAGCAGCTGTCAGTTGCACGTTTTTGGTAAATATATACATAAAAGAAGGGAAGGAGCGTAAGTTTTACGATGTTCCATACCGTGAAATGCACTCAAATGCCGTTGTTTGAAGTATGCGCCGCTCTAACAACCCGTTGTTTATTTTTAAGCTGTAATGGCCGTATCGTGCCATGAAAAGCAAACTCTTTTAAAATAATAGTTTTCAAAAAGGGTGAGGAGAGAAAGAATCATTTTCGTCAATTTGTTTCGCATTGTACACCCTAACAACAACATCCTGGAGATGCAGAGAAGGAAAGAAACCTTAATGATGTACATAATGGACTGCTTGTAGTAAATAAAAAATATACCAGGGCATAATACGATGAATATTTGAGCGTTTATGCGTTTTCCCGAAAATTACGGTACTTTAAAAAGTACAATGTAATTAAACAATATAATTTTATACGGCACTAGCCGACACCCTCCCGCTTCACTGGTTATTTTGGGACAACATATGACTACATATATATACAGGGTGAACCAAAACTTTTGCTCTGATCAAAAATATCTATTGTGCTCAAACCATTATAGTTAGATGTAGGATTTGAAAGTTTCCGGACTGAGCTTATAATGCTGAAAAATTTTTCTGCAGAGCGACTACAATAATACTTCTGTGTTTTTGCATTCTTCCCCTTTTCTAGAAAAAGTTTGTTCCAAATCAAGTGGTGGTGGGTCGCCACGGCGTCTTATTTTCTTAGTCGATGTATGTAGTCGTCGGCGATTGAATGAAATTGCATTTGTTGAACGGATAATGGATAATAATTTTTGTGTTCGCTTGGGAAAGGGTGCTACAAAGACTTACAAAGTTTTGAGAATCCTGTGTAAGGCTTTGATATATTTTCATGAATGCAAGCTTTTGAGTGGCATCGACGTTTCAGAGGAGGCCGAGAAAGTGTCGAAGACGACAAACGCTCTGAACCTCCGCAAACTTCCCGCACCGCTGAAATAATTGAAACGGTTTCTACGGTGGTACGTAAGAACAAGCTTCAAACAGTAGCAGAATCCGTTGGGATATCCTCGACTACATGTTAATAGATCCTGACTAAGGATCTTAACATGCATACGGTGTGTCAACATATCATTCCCCGCATGTTAAACGAATACCAATCTGCAGATGAAGTTAAAAGTACATCGCAAACTGAGTTAAAGGACATCGCTAAAAATGGATTCCAGAAATGTTTCGATGACCTTTACAAGCCATGGCAAAAGTGTATTAATGACAGTGTAATGTACCAGCAATTTAACTGGTAATATTTTTTAAGTTATAGTCTCACTCCGGGAACTTTTGAATCTTACTACGTATGTTTATTTGGATATATTGTGAGTACTAATGCGAATTTTCTTAAAAGATCATTTCCCTCAATAAATTGCATCGAGTACTTCCTCCCCTTGGTAGCTAGGAGAATGTCTTTATAAGTGGTATTCCGGTTCCCGCCAAGTGTTCTCTAATATGTCTTGCACTTTATTGCAAGTCATTTATGATTTCTTACCAAACTTGCTCGTGATATATGAAGTTCACTTGGTGCTGCACAAGTTTATTGTACAAGATTCGGTTGAAACGATTGCCAAACGTGTTCAACAGTTTCATTACTCATACTACGCTTGCCACTTTTTGTAAGATCGGTGTCCAATCGACACCGACGGATGTTCTAGTTTTAACGTGTCTTCTGTAATATCACAGACTCATACCATCGCTTTCTTCATTCTACACCTTGACAAAAAATGATATCTTCCTTACAAATGTTGTCTTGAGTCACTCTTGAAGGAGCACTCAAGCCATCTACTGCGTAGCATAAACAAAGAAAACTGATTTATCCAATGAAGTTACATAATGGTATTAAATGGATATTTTGTAATGAATTTTGGCTCACCCTGTATTTTAAGTAACTGATACCTAAGTCTTAGCATTAAGCTTTTGATTGTATTCAAAATCATTTTTATAGCCTTAAATTCTTGGTTTAAAGAGAGCATGACTTGATTTTCTAAAACGGAATATGCTTATCTTTTACGCTCCCGTAACTCCATCACTTACGATTCGAATTTCGCAAAATCAATTCTTAGCGAATTTATATTGAATAAAAGAAAACCGCTTGCAACATTTCAAGTCTGTTGGTTTAATAGTTCGAAAAAGGGATTTTTTCCCCCTACATCCCCGCAGTAATTAATCTCCTTTAGATGTCGATTTCCTCAAAAGCTGTTTTTAAATGTTGCCAAATCAAAAGATGTCACCAAATGCAGCAATCGCTTCATTAAAATGAGCGGAAAGTGTTTTCCACTTTTGGCTGTATGGCACATTATTTGGCGACTTCGCACACGAACACATATACTCTTTCTAAAGTAAGGGAGTAATAAAAAAAATATTATTAATAAATTTGAAATTTTTTTTTGTTGTTATATGCTTACGTCTTCTTTGAAACTTTACCGAAGTTCCCTGCATAGATTAGATATATTCGGATTACAATTACAATCTAATAAAATCTGTTAGATTTAATTGTTGAGAGCTAGAGATTACAGCTTAAATTAAATTATTTTAGTTTTACATTGAATAATTTGTTCTCTTCCAACATTAAACATTTCCTTTGAACTTATTGGCAGCAAAATGAAAAGTAAATTGTTTTTTTGAAGGACGGAAGGGTATAAGCTTAAAAAGTAATGAAAAGTGTAAAATTGTGTATTATAAACCAAAAGTTAATTTAATTTAGACTCATTTTATGTTGCCCTTAGAAGCGGCACAAAGAATATGGACACTTAATGTATTTTTGAGTCACTGTTAGGTGTTATAAGCTGGTACTCCAATTACCCAAAACTACCGCACCATACCAACTTGAGGACTTTGATTCTTGAGACATTTAGTGTGCATTAGCCTCATTACAAAATGTAGTTTGAGTAGGATCAAAATTTAAGACAATTGAACTGAACTGAACTCAGTGGTGCAACAGCCCATGATGGCCAAGGCCTACTGTACCGATCTCGGTTTATGTGACCTTAGGCGCTTGGATGCATGTACAGATGTTTCGGTAAAGTGTCAGTCTGACGTGAAGCCCCAAAGTTCAGTTCCTAAGCAAGCTTGGTACTTCTTTTTCAACCCACTGAAGGGATGAAAGACTGAGCAGACCTTACCCAGCCCGGGATTTGATCCCTGGAACTGTAGCGAGGAAGCGCGATACACTACCACTCCAACGCCGGGCTTCACTTTTCCCGGGCCATTTATTTCTTTTTTGAATTTTTCGCAGTTTTGTATATTTTATTAACAATTAGACAATAACATTAGAGGAAATATATTTTATTTTGCTGAATTTTATGTTTACATTTAAGTTTTAGGAGTGGGAAGAATATCTATCACGGAATCATTTACTGTCATAAAGAAAATTAAATTTAATGGTGATTATTTGCCATGAAAAGATGAAAAGGATGTTGAAATCCACAAGAGGACATCACATTCTGTACACACAAGTAGCGGGGCCTCTTGTTCCTTTCTGCTACATTTCCTACATCGTCTATAGTTGGAAACCATCTTTTTCGCATGTAATTCCCGACACTCGCTAAGCGCGCATCATTCGGAACTACTCACTTCTTTGCTTGGAAACTAGCAGGACATCTTTTCCTTTTTCTTGAGAAATATCCGTCTATAAGCTGACTAGTTAATGCTATACCGAATTTTAACTGGTTTAAACATTTGTTTCATTTGTTCATTTTCAACTATTTATGCTGCTCAATACCTCCCACAACAACTATACATACAGCGACAGCTTTTGGACGAGGTGCATCTTCTTTAGTACCATCTTCTTTTGTCCCATTTACAGATGTCATAATCGCTGGATTATGTGAAGTAACACAAAACTGAAGCGGAAATTAGACTTCCCATCGTTATAATAAATAGCAAGGCCAATTAATTGGCCACCGAATTTTCACCAACTTCTTTCCACAAGAAGTGCTTTTAAAAATTTCTGTGAATTTGTTGTAAATATTTTTAATTCTTCTTAATCTCAATTTTTAAAATTTTTAATTTTTTATTTCCCTTGAACGTGTGTTTAATACTTACTTCTGTAAGCCCCGTGTGATACTTTGTGGTGCACGGGGATTTTATAATTGTTTTCAATAAAAAAATGTATTTTAATGGGTTTTGTGCTTTCCCCAACTGTATTTTGTAAGACCATGTAGATGGAATGTAATTTTTCCATGGCCCACGAAAGGGTTAAGTAATGCATGATAATAATTCATGATTTTCGAAACGCTCGCATTTTTCTAAGCGAATGCTCATTAATGAGAAACTTTTAAAAGATTTATGTCTAAGTATGTAAGGAGATTAACATTCTTTGAACAGCATTAAAAACTAATTCAACAAAAACTGACTCAGGCTGATTGAAGCGTGGATTTTGAAAGATATTTCACACATGTTGGAAAATGCACGAGACATGAAATGCAAACGGTGATGATGATTGCGATCCATCTAGTATAAACGCAATAACAGTGAATTATAAATCATTATCACTAATTTGCTTAAATGAGCTACTATGTAGTGCGAAATTTTTGTTTCAAGCATTCGATAATAAAAATGAGTTATTTATTCTGAAGATTTTTAAGGATTATTGGGTAATGAGTTTTAATGACATAATTGCGGAACTAACAGACATCACTCTTCATTTGATTAGCGATTCGTATTGTAATTAAGCAATCTTTCGCGTGAAGTTATCGACTGCCTTTTATTTTGAAAAAGAAGGAATTAAAATCACAATTACTAAAAAGTAGAGAGTTCGTAAAGATTAACACGCTTGCGTAATAATGCTGGCTTGCTATATCGTTAGGAAATAAATCAAAAGCTGGAATCCTAATACATTATACCAGGGTTTGGCAACCTATAGAATGCGTGCCACATGTGGCTCGTGGTACAATTGTCAGTGGCACTCTACATTACTGTACAAATTTGTCAATATTTGAGTGGATGGAAGTTGATAAATGTGTACTGGATCTTGTTTAAAAAACATCTTTAGAATTACGGATATTAACGAAATTACTGAAAGATAACTTCGAAGATAAATTTAGTTATTTTGTAACTTATTGAATGCCATTGCAGGAGAGATATAATTGTTTGAGGACAGAAAATTGCGTGTACTCCGTCTACCGCTGTTGGTTCTACAAGACTAAGTAAAAAATTATTTCCAATTTACTAAGAAATTGCTCAACAATTGAATGCTCAAAATCATGTCAAATTAAAAGCTACAAATTATACCCTTGATTTTATGATTTGAAAATAGTGCGGAGTAAACATTTGGTTTTTTTTATTTATTTGTTTTTATTGAAAACAATTATAAAATCCCCGTGCATCACAAAGTATCACACGGGGCTTACAGTAGTAAGTATTAAACACACATTCAGGAGGAAAAAAAAATAAAAAAAAATATTGAGGTTAAGAAGAAATACAAATATTTACAACAAATTAACAAAAATTTTGAAAGCATTTCTGGTGGAAAGAAGTTCGTGAAAATTCGGAGGCCAATTTATATTAAGTCCCTTGAAAGCCAGTCTTAGGATCTTTCTTTCTCTAGAAAACTTGGAACACAGAAGGAGCACATGTTCTACATTTTCCTCGCCTCCAATATTACAATCACAGGAAGATGACGGAACTAAATTAAATTTGTTCAAGTAGCTTTTGAAATTACCATGACCAGTGAGAAATTGGGTTATTTTGTAGTTAGTGTAAAAATGATGGCATGACAGTCTCTTATTAATGGTTGGAAAAAATTTCTTTGTTATGCTCCCTTTATTAGAAATGAGATATTCTTGGTTCCAAGACTTCACCATTCTTTCTTTCGTGATCCTCTTGTAAAATTATTTAGGAATATTAACGTCAATGTCAATTTTGTGCTTGGTTGCAACCTTTGCAAGCCAATCGGCTCGCTCATTCCCAAGAACGCTCATGTGTCCGTGAACAAATGCAAAATCTATTGAGATGTTTTTATCTTTTAGGCTTTTAAGTTGCCTTTGGATCTCGACGATTATGTTATTAGGTTTTTTTAACATTTAACATGTTAAACATTTAGTTTAGATTAAAAAATTTTTTATCTTTCTATTTAATTATAATGACAACATATATTTTTTACTATTTCTTGTTTTACTAAATATGTTTAAAAGTACTTAATATATGTACAATTTTAATTTTTTAAAACTTTTGTTGAAGAAATAAATATATTTTATGGTATTTATTTTTGTGTGAGCTAAAAATATCTTTAAATGATGCAAAATTAATAAATGGTAAAACTGTAAATCTATAGTATTGACCTCTATTCTCTAACTCTGCATGCAGTATAGCGGCAATTAAATTGTTTCAAGGTTGTCCTACTGTGGGGCACGCTGCACTATGTTGGTAGATTGCTTTGGCACGCCACAGCTAAAAGGTTGCTGACCCCTGCATTATACACTATTTGTTAAAAAGTTTCAGTAAGAAAATTCTAAATAAATTATTGTACTTTGACAGATTTTGTGCAATCTCAATAGGATAGTAGAGTAATATAACTGAGATTCCTAGCAAAGTCTAACAGAATCCTCACACTACAATTTGGATTATAAGAATATTCATTAAAGTATCTCTGTGTTTTAATCCATAAAGCTCCTGTCTCCTTCTCAAATTCTTATCAAGTTCGAAAACTGTGTGTGTGTGTGTCTATATATTAAAATTACATAACAAAAATAAAATATAGGTAAAATTGAAAGAACTTCAGCACTCAAAACTTCAGATAAATTTAAATATTTTATTTACTTTAATATATCAAGTTTATCCCAAAATAATTACTGTTTTTATACAGAACATGATATCTTTTTCAGATCTGATGCAATTTAAGTATTTTATATAAGCAGAAGTCGCCCAACCGGTATAGTGGTTAGCGATACTGACTGCGGTGCCGTAGGGACTGGGTTCGAATTCCGGAGAAGACACGGATGTTTGTAAATGTATAGTGCCTTTGCGGCAGTACTCTAAATAGCCGTCGAGCTGCAAGTCCTCTTGTGTGGTTGGTAAAAGGGGAAGAGAGGTGAGAGGCCCTGACCACCCCCAGGGTTTTCCCCTCTAAATTGAGGGGGAACCGAGCAAGATCGTACAGTCACCTGCATGGTGCCCAAAGCTAAGGCTAACGACAGACGTAAAAAATTCTAGCCCTTAGTCGCTATGAATTTCGCGGGCCTCGGTATGACTTCGTCAGGCAGGTGGCATTAGTCACAATAACAACAACATAGCAGAAAAATAATTAAAGAAGTACAGGGTTAATTTATTATTTGTATCAGAATTATTCAAAAAGAGAAATGTGACAAGAAAAATTATTTAAGAAAGATTTTAATGACTTTGAGAAAAAATAGCGCCATTTCAAAATTCTAAATAATTCCATACTATTTTGAGTTTTCATATGAAATTTACAATAAAAGGAGATTTTATGCTGCAGTAGAAAGATAAAAAATATTTCTTCGGGAAAATTTTCTTTCTGATAGGGATTAAAGATACATTTTTTATTGCTCCAATATCTTTTTTTAAAATTTAAGTTCAATATAAGAGGAGGGATCGTAACATAAATGAATTCCCTGTTCATACATTCCACTGTTTACATTACATTTAAAAAAATAACAAAAAGTGCTTTTTATTTCACGACAGCGAGGAAAACTTTAGGCTTAAGAAAAATGTTTACAATAATGTATTTACCGTAAAATGACAGAAAAAAGACATATGCGTGCATAAATGTAATATTTTACTGTATTTAAATATTTTAAGCGAATTATTTTACTTTGCCGCACGAGGAGCTTTGTTGTTGCCAAAATCTGTACCGATATATCGCAAATTTCACTTTTTTTAGGACATTAATGTAAACAAGGCCAATATGCGTTCGATGAAATTTCGCATCCATTCTGTTTTCTTTCCACTCTGATAGGTACAGATTACCTTTTTTTCCAACCGATTTCGAAATGGAAGGCATGTCCGCGCAATTATCTTTCGTGAACACAATTTTCTGAATTGTATTGGAGAGCAAACAGCAGGGCTTATTCGAAAAGTTCCTCTTCGGATTTGTTCGGAATTTGAATATATATTGGAATCCTGAAATTGGTTCTGGATTTCTTAGCAATGGGATTTCAGTTCTCAAAAAATCCCTTTGATAGAGCGCATGTTTTTAAATAAATGAAGTATATCAGATCAGGTAAAAATGAATTGTGTTTTTTAATATGTTTATGGCATTGGGGTAGAAGAAACTTTTTCCTGAAAAATGTTTTTTTACAAAATATTTATAAACTTACAAGTGTGAGTTATTTATTTGCTGGTTTAAAAAGTCCCGACAAATTATTTGTATACGAATATATAGTTGACAAAAAAGAACTATTTCCGTATAAAATATTTCAACCACGAATACACTTAAAGGAGATGTGTGTGGTATAAGATATTTTCCTGACGAAAGAGATTCAATTTACAATTTTGAATAATTTTGGATTTTACTTCAGTAAAAACTTTGAACTGTTTCTGAACATGTTCAATATTTTTTTCCCAATGGGGCTGCAGATTGGCATTTTTACTCTTGCAGACCTAGTACATTCCCCAGGAGCCGGTATCACTTTTTAGTGCGGCACTATATAGGCGATACCAATTGCCGCAAGTAATTTTGGCACCCAGTTTCCTCTCTAGAGGCAGGCACCTGAGCTCCGACGATGCGAATTTAATTTTGTCGAGAGCACCTAAGCCAAACAGGCACTCAAGGGATCTTTTACATGCCACATAATCATACGACCACTTTGAGCTAGAAATATTATATTAAATGCTTAGCATCTTTTTAAATTTGTGAATCTGTTTTATGGAGAAAAAAAGTATTTTTTATAAACGGAACCTAGCTACGGGAGAAAAAAGTTCTATAATATATTGATCAGGAGGAAAAAAATAATTTAAAAAAATAACTTCAGAATTTAATATTGTTAGAAAAGGGTTGAAATTTTGAAAGACTTAATTTTGGTTAGGCGATTCTAGAATCACAATGAAATTATTTTTCAGTATTAGGTGGGGGTATTGGTGAGTACTGAGTAGTGAAAAGTATAACGTGTACAGAGTGGCATAACGGGAGAATAATAGGTCCCACCTGCATAGTCAGGGTTTGGGCTCCAAGCCGGATATTACAAAGGGCGTCTGTCAGGCTTTGGACACCCTAGAATCCTGGGCCCCGACGATGCGGAGATTGCAGGGGTGTGCGTTACGCCACTGTGTGTACACCACTTGTAACTATTTAATAGGTGTTCTCTCATCACAATGAATGTTAAAAAAAGTACCAATATATCTGTTTTACTTTAACAAAAGTTTCTTTGATTTTTTACATTAAAAAATCTCTAATATATGAACTTTATTCCCCTTGTGGCAGTACTTAAACTAAAATTAGTAGTGCAATAGCCCTTGAGGGCCAAGGCCTACTGTGCCCATCTCAGTTTTCATGACCTTGATCACCTCTTCATAGGAAGATTTTGAAATTCTGAAAACCATTTTTTTTTCGATCTACTGCAATACATAAACAGATTAATGAAATTTTTAATGGATGTGTGAATTCATTTATTTTCATCATTTGTCCATAATTAGAATTGATTCCTTAATTTTGCAAAAACATTTTTCATATTTCAATTATTATTTGATAATTATAAGTTGTTTAAGATTTGTGAATATTTTTTGATTCCACATTAAAATTAGAATTTTGTGGAACGTTAATTCTATGAAATGTACTGATTCAACTCTTTGGTTGAACAAAATGTTCACTATTGCAAAGAATTTTATTCTATTTCAAAATTTCCTATTTCTCTGTCGAAACTTTTATCGAGTGTCTTTAAAAGTGGCTTTGTTAAGAGCTTTTTTTTGCTTATAATTCTTTTTTCTCTTTTAGAACTGTAGAAAGTTCTCCATTTGGGTAAAAGCATTTCCCCTTGTTATAATGCGTGCTTTCCTTTAGAGTGCACTCATTTTAAAGTTCCTGGGAATTTTAAGCCATCAAATATTTTTGAATTTGAATTGAGAGCTTTGTGGTTTCGAATTCCCATTTCTTGAATCTTTTGATTTTATTTAACTTATAATGCAAACCGAATAATCCTTTAAATATTTCTCTTAAGTGTTATAAATTTATATATTCTTAGGAAAAAGGAATCGCAGTGCTGTAAGATTTACCCTATTGCATATTCATTGGCAATGTACATGATGGTGATACATTAGTTCTGAAGCTATTAGATAATGCAATAAAGAAATGAACATACCCCTCTCTGAATAATGTTTCAAAATTTTATAAATCAGCTATCAATTAATATTTTAATTGAAGTTTTGGCATTTGCATACAGTTTCAAAAATTATTCTGTCTTTTTGAACAGCAGTGATCTGTTAACGTAAGTAGTAAAAAAAGAGGAAATATTTTGATACTTTTACACAGTTCACAAAATAATTGATTATACCAAATCTGTGCTTCAAATCCGTTGTTGTCCATAATAAATTTAAACACAAAATAAAACATTTATGTAAATATTCAAAAAAGTGAGTGAGTGAATATTAACGTTGCACTGCTCTGCTACAAGAGGGCTTTTGTCGACGGACCTCGTCATTTTCAACCATGGTCAAGTAAGGAGGACGACACCTGAGCTGGCACCCTCCTCTCCTAACTTCCACACCATACCAAAGGGAGGATGTTTGAGCTCTCGACAGTTTTAACGTGCATCGCTACCCTACACGGTGGGTCTTCAATGGTACTGGGCTCGAACTCGAGACAAGCCAGCCACAATCCGATACCTATACTACTAGGCTACCGCAGCCAATATTGAACAAAATTTGATGGCAAATACAGTCACAAATATATTAAAACATAATGCCATACTTTAGATACAATCCTTTTAAGTAACTGGTTCTTAAATCGAAGATATATAAAATATGAGTATAAAGCGAAGCATTTGTCTTAATTTAGGATGACAAGAATAGAGTATTATCTATGCAAAAAAATTGTGTGTGTGCTTATGACCCCACGACAGAATTTAAAACTTCTGATTTATTCTGGGCAAAAGAATCCAGCTGTTAGGAAATACTACGCTTTCTTTTATATTTTCGCATGCAGGTTCTAAGTAGTTTGCTCTTTCATGCCCATTTATCAATGGATTTGTTTATGTCATCCATTTCCTGTAGAGAGTGATGTGTCCATCCTGTAGAGAGTGTTTACCATGTGTTGTACCCGCTGAATTGGCTACCATGTGCTTCCTTTGATATAATGTCGCCAATACCATTTCGGTAATACGTAAGTACAGTTTATATAACTTATATAACGCCATATACTATGTGAAGCAACGGAAACTTAAGCTCTGAGAGCCCCGTCTACTACTCTTAAAATTCTCTAAGCAAACAGAAGGAGAAGGTCTGAGCTTTTCCATAATTGAATTATTTTATTTTCTGGGAATCTCTTAGTTGTCATCACCAATATAAACCAAAATATTGGCAATTTTCTCGCCAAATAACTTGATTAAAATTTTGGATTTTCATTCTTTTGGCACATTTTTGTGCTTAAATGCTCTTTCTACTGAATCAAAAGGTAGATACCACACATATTTCGCTTCTTCTTATCTTCAATTTCCTACATAAGAATAATCTTTTTTTTTAAATTTTTTTCGCTTGCTTATTTCTTGTTTACTCGCTGGAGTTGAGTGCAAGAGAACAGAGCAGGATAGTAATATTTAAATACAGAAAATAAACTTTTATGGCAGTGCTTCTCAAACTTACAATGCTTGCGACCCAATATTAAATTAGAGCTTTCGTCGCCCCCTCACCCCTTCATACGACAACAATGTATTGAATTCAATGATACTATACTTTGAAGCCAAAGCTACAATACGATTTTAACCTCTTAAGTGTCACCGGCGTATATAAACATCTCGCTCATTCAAAGCGTTAATTGCCCCGAACGTATATATGCATCTTTCCGAAATACGCTCTTCTCTGTGCACTGCTATCCATAGAAAAATTCCGAAAGCTTTGGACTGTAATAAAAGGACATTGGCAGTGTTTGCAAAAGATTTATTTATTTTAGAGACTTTGTGTATTGCGAATTCACCCCCCCTTCCTTCCCTTCAATACAGTACATACGCGTGCCTACGTGGAAAACTGGGGCATTGGGGAGCGATTGCGTAACTATTTAACGGTTCTTAAGAGATTGATTATAAACCGCACAAATTATCAAGATAAGTGTTAATTTTTGTATATAATTTTATATATGACAAGTCCACGGGGTCACTGGTAATTATAAAACTTGTTCTTAATTTAGTATTGTTAAATAAATTGTAAAATACATTGTGCAGTGCTGATACATTTATAAGTATATTATGTCAGTGTAAATGTGTATTTTATTTTTTATTATGTCAGAATGTATTTGATTTGCTTACTTTCAGTAAGTAAATAATTTTTTTTAAATTAATGTTTTGTATTCGACTCTTCAATATGCACGCGCCCCCTGGGGAGGCGCGCCCCACAGTTTGAAAAACGCTGTTTTACAGGTAAAATTGTGCATGAAATTTTTACCTAAAAAAAACAACAGGCGCCTAAATAGTTTTCAATTCAAAACTGAGCTTGTGTCGCCGACCTGAGAACGATTTCCAACCGGAGATGAGTAACGCCAACTGGCGTAACGTCCTCGAACCTGACGCTTCATTTAAATTCACTCTTCAGCAAAACGCGCTTAAATAAGTTATCACTTCAAAAGATATATTAATATAGCCTAAATATGCAAATCTTTTTCATTGTAATCTTTAGCTCTATTTGTAATCAGAACAAACTACTCCTTATATTTCAAGTTTCAACTTTTCGTTCTAGAGTTTATTAATGTAAAATTGTACACTGGAAAGAGTGCTAAGTCGTGGGTTATATCACAATATTATGTTGGTCATTTTTTCTATTGACGTGCAGCAACTCGATGGGTCAACATGCTCTAGGAAAGGGATGGCGAACCAGTGGTACACGGGCCATCAATGGCACGGGAAACAATATTTTGGGCACGCCAGCGATCAAAGGTTTTGCCCACCATTCCTATAGCATAGTCAATTTCATTGACATAACTGTACTTTAAAGTTTATCTGCGTTATATTTACGATTTTTAACTGCTATTTAACATGTCTAGTTCATCAAAAGAACAAAGAGTGTAAGATAGTAAGTGTAACAGAATTTCAAATTTGGTGGACCGATACACATGCCATTATTAGTAAATGTGTGTGTCTTATGTTCTGGAACAATGATATGCATAACACTGTCTGTAAAATGGTCTTTGGAAACAAATCAGAAACCCTCCTGCCAAAAAGAGTGAACCACAGCAAATATAATTAATTGCTTAGAAACCGTTTGGCAGATGACTCTCATTCAGCATGCATTCTACTAAAAGATACATCTTACAATCCTAATATAAGTTAATTGTTATCCAATCTGCAACAACAGAAGTCACACTAATGTTACTTCAATTTTAATTACACGCATAACTAAAACATTTTCAGCAATACAGTGCAAAGGGGAATGAATTTTTTCGTAGTAAATAAAGAGTTTTGAGTTGTTAGTATTTAGTTTTATTATTTTCCCAATAATCACAAGTCAAAATTATTTGATGGCACGTCTATATCTCATTAAACACTTAAGAAAAAATTGCGCGTTGATCTATAAAGGTTCGCCACCTCTGCTCTAGGATGTTTGTGTTTATTTTCACTTTACAACTGTCCATAATGCAGCAAGTGTTTCCAGTGAAGAATTTGTTGCAAGAAATGACTTTTCGATCATGTCGCGATATATATGCAATGAAATTCATTTCTAATAATCTAGAAGAGCATTAATTTTCTGGAGAGTTGTCCAAAATCTTTCTTAACCCTCTAAGCGGTCTGCACTTAATCTTGCCATTCTGGAGATGCTTCAAAAATGCACCGAGCATACTTTTTTGCTTTCAGGTGGGGTTCTCAAAAGCGGTTGAGTCGTACTTTTAAGAATGCGGCTCGGCCGCTTTTGGGGATCTTGCTTGAAGGCAGGAAAAGCATCTCTGAAATGGCGGAATTTTACGTGCAGACCGCTTGGAGGGTTAAATCAATCACAAATGATTTTGGTCCAGTGACATGGTACCTCGTCAACCTGAAAAATTCCATCATTGTTTGGATACACAGTGAAATACATTTAACGCGAAAATGCTTAAGACGAGATATCGGTTAATACGAAATAATACAGCGGTTTTGCTAAAATGCTATCTATTTTCTTGGATTTCCTTTTTCTTAGCACGAAACGAAAATCGCTTAACACGAAAAGAGACAGAGAAGAAGGATATTATAACTGATTCGACACTTAATGGAATGTTTGGGGAAGTTTCTGTATTATTAGGCTATTCTATTGTATCATCGAAAATATTCGTTGCAGTAGATGATGATAATATGTGTACTGCCCCAATAAGGACAGACAAAGACATTTTGGAGTTTTTGATAGCTCAAAAAATATCATTGCTGCAGATTCCGGCGACGAATATGAAAGGAATAATACAGCTCCTGTTCCCACGTCATCCGAAATGAGGAACGCCATTAAAAGACGCACATTTCGTTATTGAAATGAATAACAAAATGGACCACATCGAACAAAATGATACTAAAAAAGACAATGTAAAGAAAAATATCAATATATTTTCGAAAAACTCAATAAATGTACCGTTTTTCTAAACCTTGAAAATATTGCATTAAATTTCATTTTGAAAGTTTTTGTTTTGTTAATTTTTATTAAATACACATACATGTATACATATCTATGTAAATAAATGAATAACTTAAAGTTATAACATAATATATATATAATGTAAGCAAACTTATATATATATAACTTATAATATATAATATAACTTATGTTATAACTTATATATATAATGTAATTTAAATATAATAACTGAAACTTATAATATAAACTAATAAAATAACTTATACTTATTAAATACTTAATTTTGTTGAAAACATGATTTTTCTTTTATGCAATATTCTTTAACATGACATTCTTTTAACACGAAAGAGTATTTAAGTCCCCTCAGTTTCGTGTTAAACGATTTTCACTATATGTAGTCCATGAATGGATGCAAATATGGTCTCCAAGTAATTAAACATTTATTTAAATACGAAACGACAAGGTCTTTTGACCAAAGGAGCTCGCTCATACCATGTAAGGACAACTCTCCCTGTGATATTCCTTCACTGTGTCTTGAAGACAGCTTGTATGCACATTGTGTTCTGTGACGACTGTGCTTGGTACGACTCACACCCTTCCATTCATGACAAGTTTTATAGCTTAGAACAGATGGCTAGAAGACAGTGCATGTGGCTTTGGGGTCTTTTATATTGTTTGGCCTCGGATCCGTGACGACACTATGACTGGAAGTCATAATGGACACAGGAGTGTCCCGCCGGGTGACAATTGATGAAGCCTGTCTAACTGAGAACACTGACGCCGAGGCATATGACAAGAGAATGACTTCAAGAAAACAATAGTAGCGTGATGGACAAGTATCCAGATGTGCAGACGAACGTCTGGCGCCAGGCCATTCAAGATGGACCAGAGAGTGCTATTGTTAGGTCCGCGCGAATAGGACGCTAATGAGTCCGAGGGCCGTGTGCAGACTTTTGGGGCCCTGCTAATGAGAAGTGACGAGGGGCATGTAGTGAATCCACCCCTGGAGTTTAAAAGGGTCATTTTTTTAGTGAGAGGAAACGGAGATGGGATTGAGATGAGAGCTGAGAGAAAGAAGCGGAAAGAAAAAACACGCTCTTCCCGTGTTGGCCGGATCGTGATGGTGAGAGTAAACGGAGTTTTCTGGAGGATCTTGTGATTCGAAGAATCAGCTTTGAGCCAACACCCTCTAGAGAAACTACTACCCGACGGTTGCACTACGGTTAGGTATCCGTGAAGCCAATTCAATACGGGAGTGTATTTTATTATCCTTACGTGCAAACAAGGAACTAATTAGTGTACAATTTATCTTATAATGTTGGACTTGAAAATTTTATTGACGTAGAATATGAATAAAGTAAATTATTTTAATGTCTTGCTGTGTGACTAAAACGCTACCTAGTCACTACGTTACAATAACAAGTGGAGAATGGAATCGTGACCCATCTGATCAAAAAACCTTTCTTTCAGTAATTTAAGGTCAAATCGATTTGTTCATGAGCCCAGAAGGGACTCAGCAGTCGAAGGCTTGTGTTTAGTAAAAGCATTGGAGTCGAACTTTTAAAGCTAAATCGCATCGATACCGAATTTCACTGCTCTTCTCTCACGAACACATCTGTCGCAAGTCCCACATTGTTCGATGCTGTAATTTGAAGCTGTTGCAATTTCAACCTAACAGAAATAAGGCATAATTGCACCAAGTTAAATTCAATGTACAGTTAAGGAAAAGTTTAAAAAAAACTCACTTGTTTGGGATGGTGGAAGACGATGTTTTTTTTCCAATTCAACTTTTCATTCAAATAATTATTATCTGTAATATATTTCCCATTTTTCTGCATTCTCTATGTACGTTTGTAACTAACATCATTGTCATCATTTATTTTTTATCTACGAAAAAAAAACCCTAAACTTAAATCAGTTTAACCCATCGGTGGTTGATTTAAATTGGCTGATGGTTCATTTAAATAGACCTGGTTGATCCTTGAATAGTCCATAAGGGGAAGTAATGACAGCAGTACTTTCTCCACACACTTTTGACTTCGGATCGATGAATGTTGAATTGACTAACAATTTCCGAAAAGGAATTCCCATCTGCCTTGCTTCAACTAGCATTCTATGTTATAGTTTGTGTTTTGTGATTCTCTTTCACAGTCACATCAAACAACTTTTCACTTGAATTTCCTAGAGTGTAAGTGGAAGCCCTATGTACAACCCATTTTTAACTTTCTTACGTGATGTTACTGTAATCTAAGTATTTGCATATTGCTAAACCTTATCTTTTCACACTTTAGTAGGGCTGCGGTAGCCCAGTGGTTAAGGTATCGGACCATGGCAGGAATGTCATGAGTTCGAGCCCAATACCACTAAAGACCCGCCGTGTAGGGCAGCGATGCACGTTAAATCTGTCGAGAGCTGAAATGTCCTCCCGTTGGTGTGGTGTGGTAGTTAGGAGAGGGGGGTGCCAGCTCAGGTGTCGTCCACGTCACTTGACCATGGTTCAAAATTACGTGGTCCGTCGCCAAAAGCCCTCGTGTAGCTGAACAGTGCGACGTTAATATTCACTCAAACTCTTCACACTTTAGTGCATACAATTTAAGGTATTAAGTGAATATACAAATATTAAACTGAAGAGGGAAATAAACCATGCAAATGTTAACAAGTTAAAAAAGTAAAACGAATATTAAATTGTGTTCGAAGCTTGTTATAAACTTTTTAGAATAAACACACAACTAATCAAAATGTAACTTATATTATTGTAGGATATTTCTAAAAAAATATGTAATCAGTAAAAAAGGCATAGTTTTATTTTAGAGTAAAATGTAAATTGAAAATCGAAAAAAAAGTTGTCAAAAGTGCTAAGTTATCGAACAACAATTTTACCAAAATATTCTTACTCGTAAAAAAAATTACAATTTTTAAAGACTTTATTTCAAAATTAGGAAATAATAAGATTATTTTTTAAATTTTCTTTTGACATTTTTATAATAGAAGAACGTTGAAAATTAAAATACACTAGTAAGAGTTAACTCTACCGAAAATAACAGAAAAAGGAATATTCCCAAAGGAACTATAATTTTAACAGAAAACAACTCCTTTAGAGCTAAATTTCCTATTTTTAAATAAATTCTCTTAAAAGCCATGAAATCAATATTGTTATTCAGTTGTTTGTTTTAACTATAAAAATTAAGACAAGAATTAAGATTTCCTTCAAAGTCGAGGAAGAGCTTGTTTTTTTTTTAACTTAGAACAAATAATGAAACGCTCCAACGGAATAAATCATTAATTAGATAATGAAAAGAGTTTTGCTAATTAAAGTAGGAGGGAAGAATCTAGTAAACGAAACCCTATTGGTCGGTGTTTACATATGTAATCTCTCTTAATGCAATAAATATTTTATTCAAATAAATCTCAGCTTCAAGAGCGAAAACGCAGTTTAAGCCGCAATCTGAAGTGATTTTAATTTGGAAATAAAACTTGAGAGCGGTTAGCAAATGAATTCAGGAATCACGCGTACAAATATTTCAGCTGCGACCGTGAAAACTGATTAAAATGCTTTTCCCAGTATTGTGATGCAGTTAATATTTTGTAAATGCAAACTAGCTTGGCAAACTTGAAAATATTTAAGCGTTAATTTAATAAAAGTTTCAGTGGATGATTAATAACTTTTAAATGATCACACAGAGCCGCATTCTTTTTAGTAAGTTGTTTTATTGTGAATCGGTCCAGCATAAATTACATGTATAATTTTTATTTCTAAATTATGTCAATTTTTAAATTCAATACATTTGTCTAATTAAAGGTAATTCTTTTTTTATAATGCGGGAACTTAAAATGAACATTCTAAATTCATAATTTGAAACATTTTCAATGCTTTATATTAAATCAGCATTTTACTCGCAGTATATTTAAATAATATTTAAAAAATTATTATTATTAAGGTATCCGACTACGTTCGGAGCCGTGATTTTAAAAAAGCGCATCAATGGATCATTTTCATGATATTTAGTGTCACTTAGATTAGAATACATGTATAAAATTGTTTTAAGAACATTTTGACAAAAACAATTATTTAAATACAATATTTCGGCAAAAAATTAACTTAGAATAATGTCTTTTCCAAATGTTCTCCTTTTGTGAAAAATGCTTCTATTATAATAACATTTGGCCTGTATATAGCTCAGACCTCTGTACAGAGGCTCAACTAGAATTTTTGAAATATATAACTGAGAAGTGGGTTTATCCATATTTTACGACAACAGAGGGGAGCAATTTTAAGAATAAAACGCCAATAATTATTTAAATTGGTGGTAACTGAAAATAATGTGAATTTTTCAAAACTTCTAGTTGAGCCTTTGTAGAGAGGTCTGATCTATATACAGGCAAAATATTATTATAATAGAAGCATTTTTTCACAAAAGGAGAGCATTTGGAAAAAAAATTATTCTAAGTTAATTTTTTGCCAAAATATTGTATTTAAATAATTTTTTTTGTTAAAATGTCCTTAAAAATAATTTTATACTTGTGTTGTAATCAAAGTGATACTAAATATCATGACAATTATCCATTTATGCGCTTTTTTAAAATCACGGCTCCGAATGTAGTCGGATACCTTAAAAGTTATAGAGCTTTAAGAATGTTTTAACACATTATAGATATACTAATCGGTAACTGCATTTAGTCCAAGTGTGACTAACTTAACGTCAACGGTATTTTTTCGTAAGAGACATATCACAAGGCTTTCTTTGTTTCCTTTTTATGTATTTCGTCAACATCAACGATTAATATTCGGCATTCGTGATTGCGTCTGCTTACATTCATGACAACAATTGTATTTATAACTATTGTGTGTGTGCCCGAGATCTGTGTGCGGAATAATAATTTTTGCGTAAATATTTAGAAATATTTAATCATGGTAGCTGATTAGTCATGGTCACGAATCCATGGCCGACATTACTTCTTTGTGTCCTGGTGCCACTGAAGACGTGTGGTCCGTCGCCAAAAGCCCTCGTGTAGCTGAACAGTGCGACGTTAATATCCACTCACTCACTCACTCACGCCACTGAAGACGTGTCTTTTAGAAGGACTGATACTCATTAAAAATCTATTCAGGTTCAAAGCTCTCCCTTTGGCATAATGTGAAAGTATGAAGAGTGGGTGCTAGCTATAGTTGCAACGGAGAATATTAGGGCCCTTTCAAAGCCAAGATCCCCTGCAAAGCTGGATCCTGTAAATTGTACGAACTTGGCGTCAGTCAGATCTTGGGCTCATTAGAATCCTGTCCTTACTCCGCGACGCTGGGGTGTACATTATGCTACTGGTGTTAGCTCAGGTATTATCATCGTCATTCGATCGTAGTTCAAAATTTCCTCAAACCTATTTTGCCGATTTCCTCGAACTAAATAATGTTCGAAATTAACAATCCATTCTAGGTAAGTGTTAATGTATTGCGGAATGTATGTAACAGGCCTTTAAAGCAGCAAACAGTTAATTTTGACGTTATCTGCAGAGTGAAGTGCTAAATCAGGGGAAAAAATTGTCATCTTACTACTATTCATATTGAAAAAGTGTATTTTGGTTGTAGTAAGCGTATCTTTATAGAACGGGTCGTAATAGACAACGAGCATTGGAATTTTGTTCCCAACAAATACTTGTACTTCTAAAATCTGTCTCATTGTATATATTAAAATTTCATATTAAGTTTTACAAAAAAAAACTATATCAACGCGATTTTTATATAGCCAATGAACATATTTATATTATCCACGGTATATATATGCTAATCTTTAACATGATATGAATAATTTACTGTACTACCGGCTGATTCAAAAATAGTGTGACCATTTTCAGAGAATTATAAATTTTTATTGAATAAAGTTATTTACTTGAAATTTTCAGTGTGGCTTCCTTTAGCATAATAAACTTTAAGTAAATGTTTAGCCAAGCCAAAAAAATCTTTCTTGAACATTTTTGGGGGAATTTTTCTAACTTCCTCTTGGATTGCTTTTTAAAGCACCTGGAGTGTTCTTACTTTACATCTATTTAATTGTTTTTTTTAAGTATCCCCATCAAAAATATTCGCAAGAAGCACTATCGAAGTGATGGTAGGTATTTCTCATAACGAAGAAAATTTATTATATTTTTATTTTTTAGCCATTTTTTAGTTGATTTTACAGTATGACGTGTGCAGAATCTTGCTGAAAAAAAAACTTTCCTCGAAGGTAAAGATGTTTATTTTCTTCGATCATGTGCTTCAAAACGTTTTGCTGATAGTATATAGCATCAAATAGATCCTTTAGTTCTACACAAAAAAGGGTTTTGTTAAGAAATGAGAGGACATTTCCATCCCTATCATAACACCTGACGTCTAACTTGCCTTTTCCAAAACAGCTGCGTCTTTGCAAACGCTTTTCACGTGAAATATGTTATAACTTCGTTTCACCAATTGTAGGGACAGATGAAACAGTGTTTTATCTGAAATTATCCATGTCTTGTATCTATCTTTGTGTAATATTAAATACAGAGGCCATGAGCGTTTTCTTCGATTTTCTACGGTCTTTGCAGACATTTGATGACAGACTGGTTTATTCACCTTTTTATAGCTAATTTTCTGAACTTTATTTTGCCTTAGATTTCAGTAGGAGTTGACGCTTTAAAGATGAATTAACATTTGAAATATACCATTTCTAAAGTCATATTGTGTTGAACTTAATTTTGTATTGTTTAAAATTTTAACTCAAACCAGTCGATAACTCTGAAATAAAATCCTGAAATTCTGAATTCCGAACCCTGAAAAAAAACCCTGTGCAGTTTTCGTTACATTGTATTCTGAATAGAATTTAATTTTTATAGTCGAAAAGTAAAAAGATCGTGTCCTTTATTATAGATTAACATAAATCATCAGGCCGTGGGTAGCCTAGTGGTTAGATCATCGGACTCCAGACCGGCGGGCCTGGGTTCAATGCTCGATGCTACCAAATACCCTCCGAGTACACACGGAGTACGTGCTCGTTAAATCAGTGGGTCCGAAAGACTTGTGTGCGGTCACAGCAGAAACCACGGGAACAAGGAGCTGGAGAAAACTTCCCTCCCCTCCAGTTCTATATCTAAATTGTGGAGGTAGAGATAGGTGTTGTCACCATCTATCGTGTAAGAAGTTCAACCTGTCTCAGGCTCTGGCAACTTTCATTCTTTTTCTCGGGGAAGGACACGACAACAACAACAACATAAATCATCTATGCTAGAGTATGAGTTATAGTAAACTATAATAATTTCTGAGCAGCTAGTGATATACATAAATGAATAAAATCACATTGAAGTGGAAAAATGTATGTGGCTTCTTTGTAATAAGACAACTTACCCTCAATTTGTCGTATGACACACACTATCCTTTGCTGGGCTGTTGTTGACAAACCAAGTGCGTAATCTAATTGATTGTAGACCCCTAAATGGAAATAAAAGCACAATTAAAACATTTTGCTAAAAGTAACGTCTTTGTGTTATAAGTATTGTGAGGAATAGGGCATAAAATATAAAGCTAATAAGAACGGGTTTCAAAGAGTAAGGTGACAAAAGCTATGACGGGTGTGCAAATTATCCGTGTGAATAAAAGTTCTCTGACGTTAAATAAGACGATCACAGCATTCAAACCTTGTCGACAGATAGAGTTGGATCTAAAATAACATGACTTAATCGCAGTTATAGAAGTTGCTGCGTTGGTGGAAGCATGGTTCGATACTGAAATAAAAAGTGTGATACTGTTTTTGCTTTTAAATGTTAATTCTTCAGCTGAAATTTATCAGTAATTGGTAGAAGTGTACGGTACAAGTGTTATGTCACGAAAACAACTGCAGTTTTGGTGCAGGGAGTTTGATAAAGGCAGAACAGATATGCAAGATAAAGAAAGAATAAAGTCCGCCGTAGATGACAATGTCGACTGTGTCGAAGCTTTGATTTAGAACATTAGGAAAAGCTTAAAAGAAATACTTAGGAAGTCGGAAATTCAGAATGAATGCTGAGGTTCAGCAAGCTGCCTTGAAGGTGGTTTCTTGAATGCTGGTTTCGATGGTAAGGTATGTGACTACCCAAAATTCGCAATTTTTGGTGAAAACTTGCGAAGTTCGTTTTATGATTTTATTTCATAGCCCATACATTTAATACTCCAAAAATACTCTATTTTTGTTTCGATGATATTTGGAAGCAAAGTTATAGCATGATTAGTAAACCGGAAATGGAGTTTACAGAACCGGAAGTAGATTCCTACACAAAATATTTTTAAGCTATTGAATTGAAATTTTCAAAACATGTTTTACTTAGTTCTCTCTGTGTTATGAATCAAAATATAATCTCTATGTATATATTTATGTACTTTATTGCTTTTTTATGGAAAAGAATCATTAATTTTTTTAAAAATCGTTTTTGCATAAAATTAGGCATATTTAAAAACTTTCAAAGGTATTACAAATCTTTTAATTTTTAACGCCTATAAAGATGTTAGTAACGTACTGTATAAATATTATTTGAATAAATTTATTAGAATTTTATGTAACTGCAATTTTTCATCAAAATTTCATTAAAAACAATTGTTATAGTCTATAAAACTCTCCAGAAAACAGTAAAAGGCTTAAAAAAAAGTCCGAATTAAATGAACATGAAGCTAAAGAGATCTTGACCTATAAATATGGTGAGTTTAAAAATTGTACAATCTGTAGAAAATTTTTAATAGTGTATTAAAATCTTTAAAGGGATTTTCTGAGAAACTATGTTTTTCAATTTTTTGCTTCACGGCGAAGAGTTCATTACAGGTTTTCTTCTTTAGATATTGAATTGAAATTTTCAGAAAATGTTTTGCTTAGGTTTATCTGCAGTCTAAATATTATTTAATCTCTGTGTATATATTTATGTATTTTATTGCACTTTTTGTGAGAAAATAGCAGTAGTTTCTTGCAAAAAACTGAGTTCTTGCATAAAAAATGACATATTTCAAAAACGTTCAAAACTATTACAAATCTTATAGCACTAAGAACAGATAACGATGTTATTTATGTACTGTATAAATATTATTCGAATATATTTATTAGAATTTTCAATACAAACCTTACCGTAACTGCAAATTTTCACTAAAATTTCGCTCACAATTCCCTATATATCCAAAACTATTTTTAACTTTGTTGAAATTGTACTTGGATTCCTAGTTTTATGCCCCATTTCAAATAAAAAAGGGCTTATTTAGTTGAAAATTTATATATTTAAAAAAAAAGTGCCCCGAAGGTAGTCACATACCTTAAAGTACCGATGGAAGAAATGCCTTGATAAGAATGATGATTATGTAGAGAAGAGTAATATGAACATGAGCCTTCCTATATTGCATACAGGGTAGTCCCGAATTTATGGTACAAACTTAAAGGATAGATTAATAATGATTGTAACAATCATTTATTGTATAGGAATGTAATGGCGCAAGTGTCACGAAGAGGCGCAAAAAGGGAAAATAAAAGAAAAGAAAAATGGAGTTATTGGTTGATTGTGTTGCTGGTAAGAGGGAGTAGATGTTTAACCACCGTAAAGTATCAATATACGATAATATACTTTACGTATGCCGAAAAGGCAGGCATGCATTACATGTACTGACGAGTGAATGGTAACAGCAGAGCTGCCCTATGAAAGTATCACGCATAGTTACCTGATCATGTTTTTCAGTGATTACATCACCAACTTTGAAACAGATTCGTTCCATGTCACGAGACATGATGCTGGTCGACGAAGAACTGTTCTCAGTCCAAGCCTGGAAGAAAGTATCTTGAAAGTTGTGGCTGATAGACCCATGTCAAATACAAGAGCTGTTGCTCATCGCGTAAACGTAAGTCATCAGATCGCTTACACCCCTTCCATTTTCAGCAAATGCAAACTTTAAATTTGGCTGACTATCCTCTCCGCTTGAGCTTCTGCCAGTGGTTGCAAGTCCCTTGGTCACCCCGACCTCCCGATTTATCAAGCCTCGGTTACTTTTCATGGGGGCATCTGTAGAATCTTTTTTATGCGACTCCACTCGACTCTAGATAAGGATCTCGTTGCTCGAATATCCGAAGCTGCTGCACGTGAGCGTGTCCAATCCCTCCAACGACGCTGTGAAGCATGTATCACTATTTGTGGAAGCAATTTTCAACAGTTATTGTAAATAATACACTTGTCAATGACGCTTTCAATAAATACTTTGTCTTTCGTTTCCTCTCTTATTTTTTGTGTTTGTGCCTCACCGGGTCACATGCTCCTCTACATTCCTATGCAATAAATGATAGTTACAATATCCTGTACCTACCCGAAATGTTTGTACCATGAATTCGGGACCACCCTTCCCTGTATATGTTTATATTTCCCAAGCAAATGTTAACTCTGAATATACTTACCTTTTGAAGCCCTTACGTACATTATATCGTACAGCGACAATGTAGGCTCAATGAGCCGTAAGACAGAAAAAAATTATTTTTAAAAAAATTATCCAGCATAATTCACTTTCAATTTTGAATTTCTCCTTATGTAACCATACCTATGCTATTTTCCCTTACATTTGAGTCTTTCCACGTCTAAGCTGAATTTGTCATGGAAACATGACTGGAAGGGAAACAAACAGGGTGAGGGGTTTTCGAAAGAACGTTCCTCCTTTTCTGATCGGATTAAGTGAGGGTGTACGTAAGGGGATTTTTATCCTCTTGGAATGGAGCTGCGAGGGGTGTTAAGAATATTTTTATAATTAAATATAAGGGATAAAAAAGTATCTTATATGCCAAGGGTCCGACTTAAGAAGCTTAAGATTGCGTTTCGAAATCCAACGCACCTGACATGAAGTACCTCCTCTGGCGAGTGTCTTTGTTCTGGTTGATGATGCCCTCCTGGTGGGCGACCCGGGCTCCGTACTGGATCATTTTGAGCACCTGCTCCTCTTCCTCCACCCACTCCGTCACCTGGGCCTCAAAATCCGTCTTTTGCACGTCAGAGGGACGCCTAAAAGGAAAAGAGACAATGATTCAAAATCTGTTTGATTTTTTTAAAAGTCATAATTAGAAGACTTTGTCACTATTATTTCATGCCGACTTAAAAATTGTAAATAATAGTGTATGTGTCATGTTTCTTTAAAAAAATAGTATAGTTGAAGTGCCTGTAAAAATATTTAAAAACAGAAAAATTTTTCAAAAAAGATAATGAAAATTAGTTCTTAAATTCTTAATTTTGAAAGATTGAATTACTAATAAAACTGTAGTTTTGTAAAAGATGTAATAGAATGGTAGAATGTTTTTATTATTATTAAGTATACATTTATTAAACATGTTTCGATGTTATAAGCTTTTAATTTATTTTTCACCTGTTGTACACTTTAAGGCAAAAGCAGTCTATATAACGAAGCCGCTAAACCCCAGAAAAATGTTCATTACATGGAAAATTCGTTATATAGAGATTCATCTTTTAATATACTTTATATAAATCAGATAAAACAAATTTTTAATTCATAAACACTATATATTTAAAAAGTAATTATTCACACCTTTTTTAAAATTAATGTATGTTTATTTTATATATCTTAACCTTTAAAAAAGAAAGTAAGAAAAACTGCAAGGAAAACAAAAACGTCGAAGAATTCACTGTATTTTCAATATGAAGAAAACAACTTTATGCTAAAACTGATGAATTTTAAGGACATTTTATAATTTAAAGCATACACACACACAAGTAATATTAAACAAACAGTATTTTATAATTATAACACGGGGACACAGGTCAACTCCACTGAGGGTGAAAAAATATATCGAAGATCTTTCTAGTGAACTGGCCAATGAGGGTTAAGGGTTGCCCTTCTTGGATGAAACGTCCAGAACTCTATTGAACTAGTTAGGATCCAATAAAACCATTGCAAGATTTGTGACCCCCATAAAATGTGTTAAAGAGAGAATAACTTGAAATGTGTGTGTGTGTGTTCAAAAATACTTTAAACATAGAGAAAAAATTGAATCACAAAAGAAAAAATTCGTTATATGGAAAATGCACTTCGCTATAGAGAGGGTATTTTACGAAGAAAATCGTGAAATGTTCTTTGTTCCAGGAAAAAGTTAACTATATAGAAAAATTCGCAATATAGAGGTTCGTTATATAGAGATTTGACTGTATATATATAGAGAGAGAGAGAGAAAGAGAAAGTTGAGATTTCGGATATTTTAATTAAAACATGAAGAAAGTCTTTGTGGTTCTCAAGTATAATTGAATATATTGATAAATAGATTCTTCCATGAGATTCAAACAGCATGAGCCAATTTCTGCCATCCTACTTTCTTTTTGACTCTTCTTTCAATAATACACGCTTTGGTTTTTCTGTGTCTTTCTTACATCTAAAACATATACATTTTAAACATATAACACTTTTTATTAATAGTTTGTTCAGAAGTGTTTTCCCGCAGTTCGGTCAAATATAGTATTTGAACTCAAAACATCAATTATTGAACGAATCAATTTATTAAATACTTTGCAAAACACAATAATTACATTTTACAACAGCCTTCTTTGAAAGACTGTAGCTGGCATTGATCGATTGATTGTTGATGAATGTTTCAAATTTATGTTTTATTTATATATTTGAGGGCTATTAATAACTGATCTCTGTTTTGAACCCCGTCAAGGGACGAAGACGATAAATATGCAGATACACCGCTTCGTAAACTTCTACACCATGACGAAGTAAGGTCTTAGATCAGTGGTACTGAACCTTTTTTCTGCTGGGCCGCATACATATGTCAGCTATTTCACGCGGGCCGCATACATATGCTAGTTATTTCACGCGGGCCGCAACATGAGGATAAATGAGGGAGAGGGAGGGGGGAGAAATGCTTTAAGATCAAGATAACATTGGAAATTGAAAATGTAGAAAATCGATCATAATATTATAACTCCTGTCTTTTTTTAATTATTACTTTTTATATATTTTTTATTTTTATTACTAACACTAAATTAGAATCTTTTACGAAACACTCCACAATTTATGCCTCAGCAAACGGTTTCATATGATTACCAAAAATATAATAAACTGCATGGGATATCTTTGTTATCGCTGTGACATTACCTCTGACAAAAAACTTTATTGCAAGAAAATTATTCAAGAAAATGCCTATTTACCTCTTAAAAGAGATCTTTGAAGAAAAGTGTCATTGAATGATTCCTGCTTATTATTATTTTTTTGAATATAGCATTTCTTTCCATGTTTGTTTTTCACTACTAAATAGTCAATTTCCCAATCGTCTTGAATTGATATATTTTCTTCGAATATTTTTCGCTTGTCAGATATGAAAGATAGTTAAAAATTAACTGTGTTAACTGTTCCACTGTGTTCATTCCACTGTTGTCTCTGTTATCACTGACCGTAACTCTTCAAAATAGAAGAATTCCAATTCGTACCTTACGATACCGATAACAAAAAGTAAAATTGATGTATTTGATATCTAGACAAAGAATTTCTCCCCAAATTTTTTATACAATGTTCTTAAATAAGTGAAATTCTCAGAGAAATGGGTTGGGACTAGGCCATTTAAAAAGACTCGGGCGGGGGAGGGGGCTTATGCGGCGCGCGGGCCGCAGGTTGAGTTTCGCTGTCTTAGATTATAAGTAGATTTAGCGCATCAACCTCTCTATTCAGTGAATTTCAGTTGCACCAAGTGAATGAGGGCTTATTAACGTCGCACTGCAAACAATTTCCGGGGGGGGGGGGA